>CAUDMG010002285.1:1410000-1452500 GCA_958450375.1 Homarus gammarus | reverse complement strand
ACTGACCATTGCTGACGACTGCAAATATTCACCACTACCGGACTTCTACTGACACTCACCACTACCTTCCACTGCTGACACTCACCACTACCCCACTACTGCTGACACTGACTACTCCTCACCGACCATTGCTGACACTCACCACTACCCCACTACTGCTGACACTGACCACTCCTCACCGACCATTGCTGACGCTCGCCACTACCCACTACTGCTCTGAAAAAAAACACTGCAGTTATTTTTATATTTTTTTATATTTATTTTTGTTATTTTTTCTATGTTTTACTTTTATTTGTTATAATTTTTTCCTTGTAAATATATCACCTGTATAATAAGCTATCGAAAAACACCAGGAATTACAATATATCCATTATTTTTCGGTGGTCATGTATTAAATATAAAGTCACTTCTATATACAAAAATATTTAATTCTTTATTGTATAATGTGTAAAACTGCACTTGATAACGATATCCCTCAGTGAGAAAATTATCCATCCATTAGGTCAGTAAATGGTGTATATTAGGCTGAATAAACGAAGCATTTTATGTAGTTTTTTTTTTTTATTTTAGTCTCCTTGTGTGTGTGTATGTATGTGTGTGTGTGTGTGTGTGTGTGTGTGTGTGTGCTGTGATGTTTTTGCTTATACCTAAAGACAGCGACAAACAAACACAGTCACACAGACATACATACTTACATACATACTTCTTGACAGCAGCTCAAACAATACATCATTCACACGATCATATCTCTTAATGGAAGCTGAAAACAAACACACACCTCTCAGTTGAAACTTACAAAAGACACACACACACACACACACACACCTCTTAGAAGAAGTTGGCGTCAATTTCAGTGAGTTGATAATACTTCAATAAATTATGTAAGGAAAGTCCAGTTAACTCCTGTGTAACGAGTGATCACGCCTCCTGTCCCAAACTTTGGTATGACCTGACGGGAACAGACACACCCAGAAACCCTCCTTCTATCACAAGATTCTCGGTACCATTATAGGAAAAGATTATATATATATATGCGCCTAGATTAATGGAATTTCTGTGGTGTGTATATATATATATGAGAGAGTGTGTGTGTGTGTGTGTGTGTGTGTAAATTAGCTTCCTAGTATTGGAGAGAATTTTTGTGAATTTTGCGCCATTGTGGTTACATAGTCTTAGTGAGGAATGGTTTACATATGTCTGTGCGCGTCTTGGAAAACATACAGGTGCGTTCTACAGGTGCGTTCGTATGTGAATTTACAAGTGGCGCATGAGCAGTTGTCTAGAGGGAATTTTTATTTAAATCAAATTACAATAAAACACCTTCCTTCAACACGCTATCTGGTCATTCATCAGTCAGTGAGCCACGGTGCTCATACACTTTATATTTTATTTAAGTTTGTAATGGTAATTTGGACTCTCGCTTGAGCCAACCCGCCCGCCCCGCTGACGAAGGTTCATGGCTCAAGATATTGTTAACGAGGTCACCGTGTGTGATAGGTGGGTGTTCCTCGCTCACACTGTAAGTAGCTGAAGGAACATAATATACCAGAGGTTTTTATTACCCTGGGTTAGTAATTACATGGCTTCTGTGTGTAATAAATGTCATGGTGTATGTAATTGCTCTACACATAATGTTTTTTCTACTTGAGTTCAGGTTTTTTCTCTGTATAAATTTGATTATATCCTTAAGTTGAATCAAATTTGATATACAAGGTTAATATCTAGATAAAAAGAGCCTCGTCCGTGACTGAGACTGTAGCTAAAGTGATTGACTAGTCTGATTAGTGTAGAATAGAAGAGTTTGATTCTTGCAGCCATGGATCGGCATCGGGTCTAAGAATGAACCGAATAAGTAAGAGTAAGAGTAAGAGAAAGAGTAAGAGTAAGAGTGAGAGTGAGAGTAGAATAGCATCTTGTTTAAACTCCTTTTCATTGGTTCTGTTGTCTCTATGTACCAGGTACAGTATGTTTCATAATTTGTTTTTGTATTTCCTCTCATAGTTTGTTAGCGTATCAGTCAAGTGGAATTATAACGTCAAAAAGCATCATCAACAACATCAACGACATAAACATGAACACCAACATCAACGACACAGAAACAATTACATCAAAGACAAAAATATCAACAACATCAACAACACTAACATCGCCGTAAACATCAACATCAACAATGACGCTGATGACAGGTTAAAAAAGGCAAGTTTTGGTGTTTTGAGAATAGTGACCTAAAATAGGAGACATTTTCGCGTGATAATGACCAGTTCGCTCTATGTAAATAACCTTTTTATACTACTATACAATTATCCCCTGCTTATATTTTTATTTTATTTTCCTTCTACTTTATTTATACCCGCCTGTGTATCAAATATATACCAGGTCTTAACATAATTGGATGTTATCGAAATATATTATTATATCGATGTATAAGACCTTATTAGTTTTTAACATTATTTACGATTCTACATCTTAGTTCTTATATTATAACTATAAATCCGTGTTACTGTCTTCATTGATCATTATGTCAAAAGAACATTACCCGTAACTTTACATCTTATTATTTTTGTACATATTCCATCAGTTCCCATAAGATGTGATATATTTCTCACTTATATGGTCATTATATCACACCATTTCATATCTGTTTAAACCTATATACTCTTGTTTCTTTTTTTTACTGACTATTATTTAATTACCTTGAGGATGACTCAGCCAAATAACTGTTGTATAATTCCCAGTAAGGTCTGACCCCACCCCCCCCCCTCTTCCCCTCACCCCCTCTTCCCCTCACCCCCTCCTCCCCTCACCTTCCTGCCCCCTCACCTCCCAACAACCTTAAGTTAAACCTAACTCTACCTCCCTCCTGCTGTGCCCAAGTTTTAATTAGTAGTGTTATCTTAGATCAAAGAAAAACTTCCACCTTCCTACATCCAACTTTCAAAACTGATTTCAAAGTCTCATCCCAGCAGCACCTTACAGTAGTTTAGATTCAAACACGTACAGTAATGCCAAACTCCTGCATTAGCCTTAATGGAACAGTAATAGAATGGTACTGGGTGTAATTTTATTTTTATTTTTTTCCGTGTGGATTTTTAATATAATGCTGTAATTAAGGTGAAAGTCGGTCCAGTAGGCCTGGTGACGCATTAGGGGCAGTGTGAAACGTTTCTTGGTACACATGGCCGGCACTGTAGTCAATCGCTTTCACTTCCCCAATTGTAACTTTTCCTGCCCATGTTCAGCTGGGTAGACTGGGAGAGCTCCGGACCTATAGAAATAAGTACGAGAGTATATGTATAAAACTGTGGACCAGCGCCAACATAGATAAAAAACCCCTCTCATAATGACACACACACACACACACACACACACACAGACGAGCATGCATACATGTATACTTATACAGATATATACAATGCATGGATCAACGTTTTGAAGTCAGTCAGGTTGCGGAAAGGTATTCAGTTCACATGATGGCAATATGTGAGTGTTCTTTGTTTTAGAGAGAGAAAATGGTTTTGTCTATATACGTGTATGTATATATATGTGCAATGTATATATATTTATGTGTAATATGTAGATGAATGTATGTTTATATATTGGTAATGTATATATGTGTTATGTGTGCGTATTTTCGAGAGAACATGCGCCTGTTTCTGTGTGTAGATACATAGCAATACATAACTGGCACTGGGTCACATCCTACGTCTGGCAGGCATGCAACACATGTCTGGCAACAATGTGACGACGGAGTAATAAAATGTCACCGGTCGAGTGGAGAGGGCAATAAAATGTCACAAATCGGGGTGGAACAATAAATAATCACTGACTTGGCAACTGTGCAACCAAACGCCACTCGTCTGGCAATGATGTATTCTAAAGACTTGCGTTTCTGGCAATGCTGCAGGAAATTCTCTCACACTTGATAATTATGCAAAATACCTCGTGATATTGAGTTAATTTACAGTGCAGTTGACAGTGTAGGTGTGACACAGTAAAGACATTGGTTGACCTTACTGTAACATCCAAACAACCTCACTTCCTTTTCACCAGTAAGTTATGTATCAACGTGAACGAGAAGTTAAAAGATAAAATAATTCGTAAGTTGGTTTTAATTCAAGACTTCACTTCCGTTCAAGGGTTTGTCGTCACTGTAGCTGTGGATAAATATTCAGTATTTTTACATTACAGTAGCACTTCAGGGGTTCAAAAATGCTATATTTAAAATGTATTATGTAAGTTGAAAATTTTCTCCCAGATTCCGGTTTCAATATCATTAGTACAGCATAGTGTGTGAGCAGTGAGTGGCCGAGGGTTAGTAGAGTAGTCTGTCCTCACGGGGCGGTACGCGAGAGGGCAGTGTTCTCATGCCGGCGGTGTCTCGTGGTCAGAGGGCGGCAGGGCAGCTACTGATGATTTATTATCTATACTACTGACGTCATAAGCCGATCAAGTGTAGCATCTAAAACTCGCTCGTCATTTCCCAGTATCGTAACAAGAGGTCTGCTACTGCGAGGTTTACAGGCCACTTATCCCTCCTCCTGTCATCTCGTGAGCCACTTGAAGACTATATCCCCAGTCTGAGTGGTGATGTCCTTCGCTGCCTTGCCAGTGTCCAGCATCTAAGCTGTCTGATAAATATATAACCATAACAGTTTAGTATACTGAGTTAGTTGAGAGAAGGTAGCAGTAGGATGTAGTTGAGAATCTGAAATCCAGATGGCGCTGTACTATCTCATTTGGTTTCGGTAGTAAATTTCTAATAAAATAAATTGGAGGCGGCACATCAAAGGACATAATGTTCTTGTTTTTTCTAATGTACAGCACGATATAATGTTACAATGGTAGTGCAGCAAGATGTTTAGAAGGAAAGACAACAAAGTAACAAAATGGTTCGACAGAGGCAGCAATGTTTTATGTGCCGGGCATTAGTGTGAGAAAAAAAAATGGTGCCTTACGTCTGGCAACTATGCTCGACACTGTTATGACCCAAATAATCGGCAGCAGGCCGGCCACCCGCTGCCAGTGACTCACCCAAAGTTAAATAAATGAACAGCGGCCGATGGGAAATTCGTTCATTAGGAAAAAACGAGCGTGTGACAGTGTTGCTGTGACGACACCTGCTGCATGTGGGTCATTGTTGCCTGAGTAATGCTCTCTCTCTCTCTCTCTCTCTCTCAGTATAGCATTTATCTTGCTCAGCGGACCACCTGGTAGTTCACTTTCATTACTTTATGAATAATAATCAAAATAAAATTCTGATTGCCTGTACCTGAAAGCATGACAGTTTAACACGCAAAAGTAAGCCTCGCCTCCTCTAAAATATTCAACCATGTTAACACCAAGTTCTTCCTTAATGTGGTCAAATTATTTCTTACAGTGAATTAGAAGTGATTACACAATATCCTTAAATCCCTTGACTACTATCAACAACAACTGCATTCACCACTTAGACAGGTAAGAGGGAACTGTTTGTACCTAAAGTGTCGATTAGTTAATGAATAGACAGGTGTCGTGAAATTTGGTGACAACATATGCCAAAGAGCTAAACTTTTGGTGCGCTCTGCCTTGTGGTAGGGCTCTCATAATGTTTCACGAGTTATATTTAATCTTCGGACAAAACCGCGACGGGACTTTTGTCTTTGATTGTACATTGGGTGGGCAGGTTGCTCCGTCATGACTCGTGTGTGGTTCTCAGTGGGTCATGTCACATAGATGGCACCAGCAAGCAAGGAGTCACATCAACATCTTTTGTATAATTTTGATGTGGCAAAGTTCAGAAGGTCGAACTGTTGTGTGTCTTTCTGTTTTGTCACTGTGTGTGTGTGTGTGTGTGTTTAGGCATGTAAGTTTACACGTGTCTGAATTAATACTCATGTCTCTGCTCTCTTGAACGAAAAAATTCACACAAAGAACCATCCAATTCACGATGAAAAGACTCGGTGGTGTGAGGTGCGCGTTAATATCACTGCTGTAGTGAAGGGCAAATTTATAAGAAAAATGGTAGGTGTGGTGTTGCCGGCGGGAGAGGTACAAAATTGCACAGAGAATTGATGATCTTGGAAGACCCTCACAGCGGCTGACTGAAATATTCGCGGGTCTTGGCTCAAACACACAAGTATCAGGTGTGTTGATATACGCACACGATACATATATTACACGCACTACAGGTCTCAAATTTTCGGAAACGCTATCCATGTTGTCGAAGCAAATTTACTCTCACTTCTACTGACTTTGCTGATGGAATTTCTTGTCACGAGTTATATTTTTTGTGGTTTGCCTTAGGTTTTCTCACGTTAGTTACGGCACACTCACCACACACACTGACTGGTTGATACTGTTTTATTGACAGTCAGTCGTGCCCCGTTGGTGACAGTCGAGGAGGAGTGAGTAAAGATCACGTAAGTATAATCATCTTATCTGTTATTCTCTCTGACGTAAAGGAACTCAACGATAAAGTAAAGAGTTAGTAATATCATATTAATGAACGCTCAGGGGATATATTGTGTAATGATATAATAGTGTATCATCTTTGTATGAACCAGGATTACATAAGCAAATTTCTTGGTAAATTTAACTTAAAATTTGTATAATTCGTTGTCATGAACAATACACACATAACGTCATAAGAACTATACGTCAAAGAACTACAAAACAAACAGTATTCACCTGACAAAGAAGCAACAAAAACATCACATGGACAATAATGATACAGAAGAATGTCTGGTCGAGGCCATGTGGCTGACAGAGTACAGTACAGTGATGTGATCTCAAGTGTTGTGGAGAAAAGATGCAAAGGTCTTAGTACTAAACCAATCACTTGTGTGTATTATTGACAACAGTAAAACAGTGCCATAACCTCAAAGTCATACAACCCACAGAAGCACAGCTAGCAAAACAAGTGTCCTGGAAAGCAAGAAGTATCCCAGGACAAACTATAGTGTCGAAAAATATTACATCATTAGTAGAGACGTAAACTGTGAGAGTCGCCTGTGTCCTCCAGTGATGTAGAGTGTTCATACGTCAGACAACGGTGTCTTTAAACATCGTAACTTGAGGGATCACAACGAAAATTATTACGTGTCTCACAGTGGTGCAACATAGTGGTATACTTTTAGGGGGAGTACAACGCACTCTCTCACACCTGACAGTGACATAACACTCTACATCACCTGGCAGGAGCACAATACACTTTCATATATCTAGTAATGACGACACATATACGCCTTGAAGACAAATACACGTCTGGCAGCGGTGCTCAACAACCCTCGCCCATTACTCCTCGTCACTCAAAGGTAAATAAATATATACGATTGGTGCGTCATGATTCTTCGAACACTACTGGAGACAGCTGGCAACTCAAGGCCGTTTGTTTACTATAGCACGTAGTATAATATAATACGAAACAACAAAGCCCTACCATTAAATTAAGCAACGGGAACTAAGTAACCAATCACCGATCACTTTTACACTTATTCCTTCTTCTTTACTACGTACTATAGTGTTACGAGTTGGGGATTTATAATATAGTTAAAAGTCTACCCAGATCCCAACAGGCAACAACAATAAAAAAACAAAGACAATCGGACTATAAAAGGGTAGACACAGGATGGGAGTTTTTGTTGTGTATAATAAAGTACCATAAATTCCTTAACAAAATATTCAGCTTATAAATTACCCTTAACCAAACTTAACCTAAACATTAACAGTATATACATATTAATACAACATAAAACAATCGTGAAGCAAGGTGGAGGTGGGAAGGCAATATAAGATTACAAATACTTAAGTGCGGAGCTGAGATGGCTGACGAGTAAGGCTGAGTATTGTAGAGGACGGTAGGTAGTCACTGTGCCGTAGGTTCCCAGGATAGGTGATCCTGTGGTCACTTCCCAGAGTGTACTGCTCTCTCCTCGAACTGGAGCTGACAAAGAAGACTTTGAGGAGGTGACGCAACAACCAGGATATGGAGAAGGGAAACCCGGGAGTGGTAACTAAGACGAGTTATACTCGTGTCTCGTCCCTAGATGGCGTTGCTCGTGGTGCTGGGTAGGTAGATCAAGACAATAGATGGCGTGGTTCGTAGTGCTGGGTAGGTAGGTCATGACAATTGGTGGAGGGGTTCGTAACACTAGTAAACAAACGGCCTTGAGTTGCCAGCTGTCTCCAGCAGTGTTCGAAGAATCTTGAACGAGACTGTACGTGTGTCGGGAGACTATACCGTCGTGGAGGAAGGAGCCGTTGAACACCATTAACCTTACGGCGCTGCTACAGGTGAGTCTTTCAGTAGGATGACCGTGATGTGTCGGTGAAGGCTGGTCATTGGTCAGCTTTGAGATAAGGAAATGTTCTCTAGAGTAATGAAGCTTAGCATGTGTGTGTGTGTGTGTGTGTGATGGATGCAATGTCTATCCACCTTTCAATTCTGGAGGTGAATGTCTGTGTTTATGAGTGTTTGTCCGTGTGTCTTGAATATGCAGAGGTGTGTGCGTGTGTGTATACCAACGTATTTACTGTAACAACATCCAGCCTCACCCTCACCTGCTTGTTTAAGCCCCTCAGAGCAGCGTAGTTAACTTTCCGGAATTAATTTTCATCAAAAATAAATATACTTTGTCAGATTACAAAGTCCTAATACAGTGCTGAAAAATATTTACTTCCTCAGGTCACGACAAACGGTTCAGTGACTTGCCTTGAGCTTGTAAATCTTCCCAGTGTTTATCGAGAGAGAGAGAGAGAGAGAGAGAGAGAGAGAGAGAGAGAGAGAGAGAGAGAGAGAGAGAGGTGTTTGTGCTCTAGTTTCTAAAAATAACCAGAAAAACAATGGATGATTTACTGTGGTGAAACATGTGTCTCTCATAGACATAAACACTATAGATGGATAAATATATGGACAAGGGGACATACACACTGTTACGCCGTCTCTTAATATCCAGGCTCTAGGAGTAACCAAACAAAAAGTGAAGTAAATTAAAAGGGAATAAAAATAAATAAAGTAAACCTTTAAGAATTTAATTAATTAAATATTAACACAATAAAGAGCCTCGTAGGCTGTCACAACAAATTGATTCACCATCGAAACCTTTAAGACACAACTGATACTAAACATCGAAACATCAAATGAATAAAAATAAAGCTCTGGATTACGTTAACACTGCATAAACATATAAAAACTAACACTGAAATTAACTAACGTGAAACAACACTGAATTACTTAAATGTAACTAAGCAAATACTGATGGACATAAATAGAGACATAAATAGGTACTCACATAGATATACCACATTGGTGGCGACAGGAACAACACAAATAAATTAAGTATAAGTAACAGGTGACGAGTGTCACTCAAAGGATGTGAACTGTATGACAAGAGGACTGAACTAACTCCGTCAGTTGGTGGGTCCTATATATAAAGGTCGGCTCCCGCCACGCGACCCGCCGGTGGGTCGTTTAACGATGCAGATGGTCGTTAGAGAACAAAGAATACTTATTACAATACTAAATAAAGAAATAAGATGGGCTTGAACAAATAATGACAGTTAAAACCTTAACAGCACAGGGTAAGGTGACTAGAATATATAATAGTAAATATAACACATCATTACAGGAATAATATGGAACATGGGAGCATGTTATATATATAAAAAATAGAAAAAATACGACACGGTCGTAACAATACATACATACATACATACATACATACATACATACATACAGACATACATACATATAGACAAATAAGTGAAGACAGGAGGAACGATAGCTAGAAAAATAAATAGATAGACAGACAAAGATGTTTGTATAGATAGACAACAGAGAAGACACACACACAGACACACACACACAGACACACACACAGACACAGACACACACTCCGGCTACAACAACGCTCTCTCCACCCTGGAAATGTCATCCCTCAGTGACCTCCACCACCACCAAGTACAAGCAAGAGTTGGCAGTGGACTACTGCACCATCCTCGTCATCGCCACCTCCTGCCACCGGCAGTCCCCCGCCCACCTCGCGCAGTCCGCTACTACAACAAAATTCAGCCCATAAGAGCCCGCACTGACAGATATAAGAACAGCACCATCCCATCTATTGTTAAAATAATAAACAACTCCTGATTTATTATTATTATTATTATTATTATTATTATTATTATTATTATTATTATTATTATTATTATTATTATTACTATTATTGTTATACACACACATACGAGATAAACGAATAAACATACAACTTTAATAGAAAGAAAAAGCAAATAAAATATAAATTTTCTTGAGTAGAACCTTCAGTAACACGGCAAACAAACAGACACGGGAATTCGAGCACTCACACGATCTCTACACAGTATGAGAGACCCTCACAACATTTAATGACCAGGTAAGTATACGGCTCACAAACAGGTGATGACCAACTGAGCATTTAAATTGGAGTATTTTTATCTTGTTTTTTTCCTTGTTTTTCTGAGGAACAAACACAACAAAACACCTGTAAATTATTGTATCAATCCCGTTTGGAGGATAGAAGAGAAAGAGAGAGGTAGAAGGGGGAGGGAGAGGGAGAGGGAGGTTGGAGAGGGATAGGGGATGAAAATGAAAGGGGGCAGAGGAGGAATAGGGAGAAGGAAAATGGGGGGGGGAGGGAAAAGGGATAGGTGGAAAGAAAAAGGGAGAGGCGGGAGGATAGGGAAATGGAGTAAAAGAGAAAGAGAGGGGGGGGGAAAAGTGAGGGAGAAGAGGAAGAGAGGGGGAGGGGAAAGAGATAGGGAGAAGGAAAGAAAAGGGAGGGAAAGACTTATAGAGAGGAAACGAGAGAGAGAGGAAGGGAAGAAGAGAACGCAAGAGGAAAAAGGAAGAGGGAGGGAGAAGAGAAAAGAAGAGAGGTGAATGGACGGAGACCAATTAAATATAAACCAAAATAGAGACAGAGACAGAATGTGTTTGAAAAATAAAGAGAATGAGACAAAAGTGAGAAAGAGAGGAACAGAGAGAGAAAAAGATATGGGATATTAAAAAAAATTGAGGGAAAACCGAACGAAAGTTAATTTGAAATAGAAGGAAATTATAGAAATACAAAAAGAGAGAGAGATAATGAGAGATAAACATTAAGAGAGAGAGAGAGAGAGACACAAATCTTCGGCAGGATTAAAGAAGAAAAAATCTTACTTGGAATCCTTCTTAGTTTATTTAGGTTTTCAAAATTATTCACTGAAAAACTGACATGAAGGAAGTTGTATACTAAACGAATCTGTGTGTGTGTGTGTGTGTGTGTGTGTGTGTGTGTGTGTGTCATAACTTTGCATTATAAACACAACTGTTATCATTAATTTCATCACCCTATCACCAAGTAACCAGCCATAAAAACCCGTATGATAAAGGCAGGTGTAAATAGTATAACATAAACGTTGGGGAAAGTTTGAGAGAAAATTGCTCGGCCACTTTCCCCGTGAGAAAGGTATGAAATTGCTCCTTGGATTGATGGTGGTGGAAGACGAGCACAGCGGAGATTCTGACCCAGGAAATAACATTTACACAGAGGCAGGCGTGTAGTTCAACCCTTGTCTTGTGTTGCTGAACATTGTTTACGGTCTAGGAATCCTTGTGATGACCTAACAAGATTAACTTATTATAAACATAGAAGATTACAGTGTCGTATGGTCACGTGTTTGGTGGGTGTCACAGTCACATATCAACAAGTGCTACATTTGTCATTCAGTCACTTGACAAAAAGCGGTACAACAGCGGATGAAGTATAGTTGTAGACAAATTTCTTGGTCATATAATTTATTGGTTCATATCTAATAACGCTGCTTTTCATCACATATGTTCACGGATCCACAAAATGAAAAAAAAATCATTAATACGAAGAAAAACAGAGAATAAGTTAAGATTCTAATCCCCTTCACCTCATGAGCCTCAAGTACTCACATGACCCCAGCTGTACCTAACACCAATGCACCGAATCATCATAAGTTTGACAACAAATAAGTGTGTCTAGAAACTCTTCAGCGAGATAATACAAGATTTGCGGCGATGTACAGAATGGTAACCGACAAAAGATAAAGTGTCAGATTTTTCAGCAGTTCGATAAAGTGTCACACGTCTGGCAGCAGTTCAATAAAGTGTTACACGTCTGGCAGCAGTTCAATAAAGTGTTACACGTCTGGCAGCAGTTCAATAAAGTGTTACACGTCTGGCAGCAGTTCAATAAAGTGTTATACGTCTGGCAGCAGTTCAATAAAGTGTTATACGTCTGGCAGCAGTTCAATAAAGTATCACACGTCTGGCAGCAGTTCAATAAAGTGTTACACGTCTGGCAGCAGTTCAATAAAGTGTTATACGTCTGGCAGCAGTTCAATAAAGTGTTACACGTCTGGCAGCAGTTCAATAAAGTGTTACACGTCTGGCAGCAGTTCAATAAAGTGTTACACGTCTGGCAGCAGTTCAATAAAGTGTTAGACGTCTGGCAGCAGTTCAATAAAGTGTTACACGTCTGGCAGCAGTTCAAAGTGTTACACGTCTGGCAGCAGTTCAATAAAGTGTTACACGTCTGGCAGCAGTTCAAAGTGTTACACGTCTGGCAGCAGTTCAATAAAGTGTTACACGTCTGGCAGAAGTTCAATAAAGTGTTACACGTCTGGCAGCAGTTCGATAAAGTGTTACACGTCTGGCAGCAGTTCAATAAAGTGTTACACGTGTGGCAGCAGTTCAATAAAGTGTTACACGTCTGGCAGCAGTTCAATAAAGTGTCACACGTCTGGCAGAAGTTCAATAAAGTGTTACACGTCTGGCAGCAGTTCAATAAAGTGTTACACGTCTGGCAGCAGTTCAATAAAGTGTTACACGTCTGGCAGCAGTTCAAAGTGTTACACGTCTGGCAGCAGTTCAATAAAGTGTTACACGTCTGGCAGCAGTTCAATAAAGTGTTATACGTCTGGCAGCAGTTCAATAAAGTGTTATACGTCTGGCAGCAGTTCAATACAGTGTTACACGTCTGGCAGCAGTTCAATAAAGTGTTATACGTCTGGCAGCAGTTCAATACAGTGTTACACGTCTGGCAGCAGTTCAATAACAAACCAAGCTTCTCTGTCAGCGGTGGTCGACACACTTACCCTCACCAGAACCGCTCCCCACCACCACCAACTCACAACAAAGTGAAACAAATGAATGGTGTGTGACAGGAAACTCAGTGGTGACGGAGCTGAGTTGTGAGTATTGTTGTCGACGCTGGTGTAGGTGAGTCTCCCCCCCCCCCCTCCCACCACCCCCACCCTCCACAACGCAGGAGATAACTGGGGTGTGTTGCTGATGGCTGCTGGTCTTTGGTCGTGTTAGGCAAGGTCTGGCAAAAGGTTCTATAATGATTCTAGTATTAATTGTGCTAGATGTTAGAAAGTGAGATTGTAATGGGGAAGAATATTAGTGTAACAATATAATAGTGATATAGAGACAATCATGGAATCTGTGTGTTTTCGAAATCGCTTAGATATCCGATTTACCCAAACGAGCGTCGGTATCAATGTATATTAAAATAGGTTAGACTCTCTCAATTAGGTTAGGTTAGATTAGGTTTGGTTATGTTGGTTTAAGAGGTTAACTCATGCTAGTTCGATTAGTTTTTTTTTTTTTGAGTGAGTTAGAAGCTTCGGTTACATTAGTTTAAGTTAGGTTTGATTAAGTTATGTTAGGTTAGATTAGGTTAAGTTAGGTTTGGTTAAAAAAAAAGAGTCGAACAAGTCAGCTAGTAAAGTCGCATAAAGCAATTTACACCGAAATCCGGAGTCCCTAAACTGGCTCCTCGTTTCCTGAATAAATTAAGATTCCGAAAACGCGCTGAGGCGAATTATCAAATGTCTTACAGGGACGTCGAGATTCTGTCCCTGACATTGCACTGTTACACGTCTGAGCGCAATGCAACAAAACAACACGCGTCTTGCAACTTTGCAATATGGTGTAAGTCATCTGGTATCAATGTAACAAAATGCCAGAACATCGCTGGATTGCAATGTAATGTCACACTCAAACACGTCTGGCAGCATTGTAGCAACTATCACGTCTAGAGGTGGTACAAGAAAATGTCACATGGCTGGAAGCCCCACATTAGAAAGTCTTATATCTGGCAATAATACAACACATCTTCACAAACCTAGTAGCTGTATAGTACACTTTCATGTTTGACAATAATGCAACACATTGTTACACGCCTGGCAGTAACACAACACACATTGTTACACGCCTGGCAGTAACACAACACATTGCTACACGCCTAGTAGTAACGCAACACATTGCTACACGCCTAGTAGTAACGCAACACATTGTTACACGCCTGGCAGTAACACAACACATTGCTACACGCCTAGTAGTAACGCAACACATTGCTACACGCCTAGTAGTAACGCAACACATTGTTACACGTCTGACAGTAACGCAACACATTGCTACACGCCTAGTAGTAACGCAACACATTGCTACACGCCTAGTAGTAACGCAACACACTGTCACACTTCTGGCAGCGGTGCTCAACACAGTTATGGCCTGGATAATCCTCGCTGGCCCGTTGCCTATTATTCCTCGACCACCCAAAGGTAAATATATGAGCAGTGTGTGTCGGGGAATTGTGTCGTCATGGAGGAACGAATGGTCGAGAGAACTGTCCTGACGACGCTGGTGCAGGAGAGTCTTCACACCACAGCAACGCTCAGGAGGATAATTATAACATATTGATGAAGGCCTGCAAGTGTTTGTGTTATAAATGGCATGAAATATACTCAAGATAATGAAGTGTGTGTGTGTGTGTGTGTGTGTGTGTGAGTGTGTTTACCAAGCATGCATAGTTATGTGATGGAATTGATATAATGTACAGAAGTTTACGTACAAACACACACACACACACACGTACAACCCTCAGTGAGACAGGACGTGCCCCGAAGGCGCTCCCGGTTTTAGCAGCCAGGCCGAGTCTGTTTGGCCCTGCCACTCCCCCTGCTATACCCCAACGCCCTACCAGCCTTACTACACCAGGATCGATTCAGCAAAACATTCTAGTGATTAGTGAACGATTGATTACGGAGCAGTGCAATAAGTGATTACCATACAGTGCTCGATAGTGCACCCCAAGGAAAAGTCAGACAGTGGGCACTTTATCGGTCCCCTTTAAAGTGCCAGTGACAAGGACCACCGCGGTGTTTACATATATCGTGAAAACTGTGTCGGCGACCCCAAGCACCAGGGACAAAGACCCACGGTCTTTACGACTGACAAATACTAACAGATGTCTACCAGTGTCAGTGTCCCTCAAAGTGCCGCCAGTGACAAACACTTCCGTCCGCCCACAACAGATTTCAACAGATGGCCACCAATCACTTACTCCCGACGCACTCTGTACCATCTAAAGCGTGGGAACGGTTATCCTGATGGCAGTGTTATCGCGCTACTCAAGTCACTAAACCTATTCCACGCGCGGAGCCGTAGACAAGGCCGTCATGCACATAAGCCCATTAGAACCGTAACCTCCACTAGGAAACCGGAGAAACCCACCCCTGACAGACCATACCACCACACTGAAGTTCCACGGATATGGTATGATCTCCCGTCTTTACTGCTATCCAACGTCACTTCCCTAGCTAACAAGTTCGACGAGCTGGCAACTACAGTCAGGTCAACCGCCGCGAGCGTCGTTGCCATATGTGAGGCCTGGCAAATTGTGCCTGAAACGTGTCATATTGAGGGATATCAACTCTTTCATCACCTTCGTTCACAAAGACGCGGAGGGGGCGTTGCCCTCTTCTGTCAAGATGACCTACGCCCGTCACGCCTGGATGTTCAAGTCCCAGCAGATGTGGAAGCATTATGGGTACGTGTCGTGCTAAGAGCCCACCCACGCAACACTGCTTCCATTATAATCTGTGTGGCATACCATCCGCCTCGATCACCCACCAGAGACACTCTTATCAATCATCTCATCACCACCTCAGACCACCTCAGAGTTAGGTACCCATGTGCCAAGTTAATATTATGTGGGGATTTAAATGAAATTGACACCACTGATATCCAGGACCAGCTATCACTATCACAAGTTGTGACCTTCCCCACACACGGTCAAAATACCCTGGACCTTATCTTAACTGACTTAGCGGACCAGTACCAACCACCTCAACCAATGCCTCCTATCGGGTGTAGCACACACTTATCAGTGCTCTGGTCCCCAGCTGCCACTCCCACTCAAGTACAGAGACCCTACATCAAGACCTACAGGCCGATTACTGACTCTGCAGTGCGCCTCTTCGGGCAGTGGATAGTTCACCATCCCTGGACTGAAGTACTTAGCGTGGATGACGTGGAAACCAAATGGATAAATTATACCAACACCACCACGCAAGCTCACCACCACTTCTTCCCCGAGAAGTCCGTCAGATCTCACCCAGCTGACTTGCCCTGGATCACACCTCGGATCAAAAGACTTATGCAACAGAGAGACAGAGCCTTTCATCTCAATGACCACATCCGCTACAGGTCCCTTCGCAACCGAGTCATCCGCGAAATACGCACTGCAAAGAAGTCCCACTACCCAACCAAATTACAACACCTGAAACAGACCAACATCAGTCAATGGTATGGTAAGCTTAAAGAACTCTGTGGACTAAACAATAAGACACACCCCCTCCCCTTCCTTAGCCATCTCACTAGTGTTGACGCAGCTGAGCAAACAAATAACCATTTCGCTACTATATGCCAGACGCTCCCACGGCTTGACACAACCACTCTCCCTGCTTACCTACCAGCCTCCCTTCCCACTGACTTAGTAGAAGAATTTGACGTAGCAAAACGCCTGGACAAACTAAAATTAAAACGCTCTACCACCCCCATTGACTTACCAATGAAACTCTTCAAGGAGTTCTCCCCGGAGCTTGCTAAACCCCTCTGCTCCATCATCAATGCTTCTCTCAGTCAAGCCAGATGCCCAGCTGACTGGAAGACCTCTTATGTATCACCAGTGCCCAAGTCAACCAGCCCACAATCCTTAAATCAGCTACGACCTATTGCAATCACCCCAATACCCAGCCTAATCTGTGAAAGTTTTGTGTTCGACTGGGCTTATGCTGATATTGCAGGAGTCGTAGACCCTCAGCAATTTGGCAACATGAAAACTTCCTCCACCACTCACTGTCTTGTCAGCTTTCTCGATTACATATACCGCCATCTCGAGAAACGAAAAACGTCTGTAGCTGTCGCCTTCATTGATTTCACTAAAGCGTTCGACCTAGTCGACCACAATATAATCATCAACAAAGCTATTGACCTCGGGCTTCGAAGAAGCCTCATACCATGGCTTACAGACTTCCTCAGTGACCGACGCCAAGCTGTACGCTTCCGAGGGGCTGTCTCCACCTTTCAGTCACTCACCTGTGGCGTCCCCCAAGGCACCAAGATGGGACCACTCTGCTTCCTTATGCTCATCAATGATGCCCTAAGAGAAACCCCTGCTCGCTGGAAATATGTCGACGACTCCACCATTGGGATCAGCGTCAACAATTCTGCTCCCAACTATACCGCCCTTCAGGATTTATTGAACAGTCTCCAAAACTGGGCTACCAACAACCATGTCACCATCAACCATACCAAGACCATGGTTATGCACATCAACCTCTCCTCCGACATTGTCCCACCTCCTTCCATTACTCTAGGTCCGAACACACTCCAGGTCGTAGATTCCACGAAGCTCCTCGGCGTCACCATAGACAACAAACTAAATTGGAAACCACACGTCAATGAAGTTGTCAAATCCTCCAGTTTCCGTCTCCACCTCCTCCGCCGACTCAAGTCCCTCGGAGTTCCTGCACACGAGCTCCTCAGTGTTTACACAACATTCATACTTCCCAAGCTCACCTATGCCTCCCCCACCTGGTCTTCCTCCCTAAATGCCACACAACGTAAACACCTAGAAAAAGTGCAAAAGAGGGCATGCAAGATTATTCTCTCCTCCTCCTACTCCACATATCAAGAAGCGCTCAACACACTGACCCTTTCGACTCTCACTGACCATCACCACGACCTCATCTGCAAATTTGGTAAGAAGCTTCTACACCATCCCCGACACCGGCTCCTGCTACCACCCGAGGTCCCTTGTCCGAGAATTGCTGTTCGACACCACAACCGCATCCAGCCCATACGTGCACGAACTGATCGCTATAAGAACAGCCCAGTCCCAACCATTGTAAAAATTATCAATAACTTGTAATACTGTAACACTGTCACTATGTTGAATTGAACTGTAGTTTGAGCTTTTCCCCATCTAAGTTATTATATGTCTTATTTGTGTCACTTATGTTACTTGTATATTATTTGTAATTCGTAACCCACTCCCCAAATATGTAACTGTATATTTTCAGCCTTCTGGCTGCCAAGCTCTTTCAATAAACCGTTAATTATTTATTATTATTATTATTATTACATGTGAATTACACGAAAGCGCTTGGGAACTTCGTGTTTTCTTTTTTCCTTGTGGTTATCTATCTTAGCGACTTGTATTTACAATTATCATGAGAATAAATTTACCATAGATAATTCTATACGTTAAATTAGTTAACTGTTTTCTGAAAGTATACAGTAAATATGTGGGATAGACTGGTGACCTTGTACGGCTGGCAGCATGTGTGGTCCACTGCCAGGAACAACATTCACGCCAACACAAATTTGCATTGCACGTTTCCTCATTTCGCGGATACTGTCCATGTCCTACAGTCATTGTGGAGCTGGGGAAAGCTTACGAGTAAAACAAAATAAAAAATATATATATTATTTAACTAGTTATAAGTCATATTATATAAATATATATAAATAATTCCTGCATTGTTATTGAAAAATGGGTTATATTCGTGTCAGCCGTTCAATAACTCAGCTAATAAACTTCCCTTTCTCACACAATATTGTTTTCTTGTGATAGCTGTTTTTATATCACACACAATTGTTTTAAATTAGTTCTGGAACTCTTAAGTGGCTGGGCTGAAGTAAACACCTTGCTGTTTTTTCTTTATTGTAGAAAAATTATAGTTTCACGGGTACTTAGTTCGGTTGAGAGTATATGATGCTTTTTCTTCCAGGGGGAGTGTCTTGAGTGCACTTATATATGAGAACACTTAAGTGAGGTGTTCACTGGGTAACAAGTGATAAGAGTCTGATCTCTGTGACCGTGAGAGCCGGCCTGCAGGCTGTAGTGCTCAGTGGCTTGACCTCACCTGACTCCTGATGAACAAGTACTGAGTCATTGTTCAATAACTTAGTGAATAATGTGGTACTATACATTTGGATGAATATTTATATAATGCAAATGGTGCTGTTACATTCTTAAAGAGTTGTATAATATTTCACAGTTGCTTGTCAAAGGATAAAAATATTCCAAAAACGTTATTAGTTGATACGTCAACATCATACATAACAAACAACGTCCCAGTCTTGACACAGAGGACAACACATACTATACCTGTAGTGTCTTGCAGTAAATGAATTATCAGTCCCTCATCTGTAGGTAAGTCGTGACGTCTAAAGGTGTGTAGGTCGAGTAGTCTAGTAGTGTGTCAGGGAAATGGCAGCGAGGAGGAGGACATCAGTAGTCAGAGAGTTGTAGCAAACTGTTACATGGTGTTTCATATCTGGCTCTAGAGTCGAGCGGCAGCACCACACACCTACAACAACAGAACCTCAGTGGCTTCACCCGTGTGAAAGTTGTAACGTCACACACTTCAGGCAATAGTGTATCACATTCCCATACGTCTGGTAACAGCACACGAATGTTTAGTACAGCGAGTAACAGTAGAATAAAATATCGTTTACCAGGCAGCGGTACAATAAAGCCTCACACGTCTGGCAGCTGTTCAATATAATCTCAGTTATCTGGCAGCAGAGCAATAAAGTTTCATAGGTTTGGCAGCGGTATAGTAATGTCCCAAATATATTACAGCACTACAAAAAAGTCTTACACGTATGAAAGCCTTACAATTTAGTATTACATCTGGTAGCAGTACAATCTAGTTTAACACGTCTGTCAGCTGTTCAACAAACATTCACACGTCTGGCAAAGGCACAAATAAACTTTGGCACATCTGGCAGCGGTACAGCAAATCCCCACACGTCATTTGGCACAGCGCAACAAACTCCCACACACACTTGTCAGTAGTACAAATAAAAACACACAAACACACAAATGCCTAGCTGGGATACAAAAAAAAAATATCCACACATCTAACAGCAGTACAAAAAATTTCCCACATCTGGCAGAGGTACAACACACTCTCACACGCTGGCAGCTGTGTTAGGGAATATTATGGCGCGGGGATAATCTTGGTCCGTCCGTTGTCCATGGGTCGGTAAAGTTAAATAAATGAGTGGTGTGTGATGGGAAGTTCTATCACCAGGCAGGAGCGAGGGCTGGGTTAGATATTAACTTACCAGAGATAACCTATAAAATGAATCTCTCTCTCTCTCTCTCTCTCTCTCTCTCTCTCTCTCTCTCTCTCTCTCTCTCTCTCTCTCTCATAATGCACACCGTAGTGATTCACAAATCCCGGAAAAAGTAAGAATTTATCATACTGTAATTAATAGACCATAGGCACTATTAATATCGAAGAAAATGAATTAATATGACAGTAAACAGGATTTATTTGTAAACACAAGAATGAATAAAAAGAAAATAAGGCTTAAAATTGCCATGGGAATATAATAGAACAGCTATATGATAAATGCAGTGTTGGCAAGGCTGTCTAATTGCGTGCGGTGTTCTCTGTAGACAGCAGATATAATACCACCATAAAGAATGTCATGGTGGAGGGATATTGTGTGAGTGTGTGCGCTTGTGTGCATGTGTGTTTTGTGTGCTTGTACTTAGTTACATGATTGCTTGCATGTGTGTGTGTGTGTGTGTGTGTGTGTGTGATTGTAATTTTATGATAAAGTAGGTATATGTGTATTTGTATATGTGTGACTGTATGTATATAAATATAATATACATATCCTATACATACATCCAGGTAATGAGTCTCAAACACCAACTCATTTCAACACCTGCCCTGATTACCTTAGTTGTTTAATGTACAGGTAAGGCTGAATATTACAACTGAAACGACATAATTACAGCAAACAGGTGATTGTCTGAGGGGAGGTGAGACTGCCTGACGAAGTAATGACCTTCAGGTACCCACAGGGAGGGTCTGCACCTTCCGGACATAACACACACGATAATGGTGATTTATTTCTACTTTTTTTCATTACATAATAGCATGATTTGTTACAGACAATCATAAGGTACTCAAGGCTACTCCAGACTATCCTAGCCTATCACAAACTACCCGAGACTATCCTACACTATCACAGATTACCCCACACTACAAATGATTTACAGTAACTGCTCTTACTACACCCGTGTTAAATACTACAATTCACCTCCCAGACATCAACCAGCTCTTGCCTGAGTCTCTTAAATGCTAAACAATATTAAGGTTAATCTTATTATCAAACAAGAAATTACACGCTTCTTTTTTTCAGGTAACCTAACCTAACCTAACCTAACCTAACCTGTCCCTGAGCTATGTATAGTTAATCTCTCTCATAAGTCCAACAACAGCGTAGCGAAATGTTTCATGGGAACTTAACGACGCTCACAGGACCCGCAGCAGTGGAGCAGCAACACCGCCTTCTATACGACTGGTAGCAGCACAATTTAAGGTCAGTGACGTACTATAAACAGTTCACAAGTCTGGCAGCTGTGTAATTAATTGTCGTCACACGTCAGTCAGTCACAATTGTCAGGTATTAAGCATAAATTAAACATGGTCACCTGCCGAGTGGTTAATCTTCGTCATTGTGT
This sequence comes from Homarus gammarus, assembly GCA_958450375.1. Classification (NCBI taxonomy): domain Eukaryota; kingdom Metazoa; phylum Arthropoda; class Malacostraca; order Decapoda; family Nephropidae; genus Homarus; species Homarus gammarus. The sequence goes on along the minus strand of CAUDMG010002285.1, from coordinate 1,430,637 downwards.
TGATCCTGAGAACACACATATATCTTGACTGTGTTTGTGGGGGGCGAGACTCTGAGAAGAACCTTATAAAGTTTTCTGCATCACATTTCATATAAGACGAGAGAGAGTGAAGAGGAACTCAGAATCACATACAGCAACAGAATTCCCTGGTATTTCACTTAACCTTTTTGGGGAAGGAGGCACCAGCTGCCCCCAGACAGAACAGGAACGTTAAGAGCCAGGCTTTCATCCCCCTCTTAAAAACGGTAAAAGTGGAAGTAGACCGAATCCTTCCTCTGCCACCTCACTCACCCCTCAACCGCGCTACATGAGGTGATCAGGAGAGACACCTTACTTACCTGCCTATACCGGTCTCGTGTACACCTGTCTCAGACTTATACGTGTTGTTGGGTGTTTGTAATAGATATGTTTGATGGTGGGCTGTAAGAAAGGGAATTTATGATGTAATTGTTGTAAATTATTATTCTCTCTCTCTCTCTCTCTCTCTCTCTCTCTCTCTCTCTCTCTCTCTCTCTCTCTCTCTCTCTCAGCTGACAGGAGGCAAGGGTTACATGTCATCATCACACTGCTGACATCATCCATCAGCTGAATGGTTTCCTGAGCTGACGTCTTCTACAAATGTCTATTTCTTAGGGTGATCGTCAGACATTTTTTTTCGTTCACTTTTCTCTTGCGGGACATTTAGGTTATACTGTAGTCTGGGGTAAAGTGATATAACATTTCTAACGCCATGTACAAACGAGGACATGAAGGTATGTTTAATTTCTATTATACTTCAGTGTAAAGGTATCCCCGCTATACCGGACATCTGAACTCTGCTAAAAACGTATAATTCCCATAAACTAAACTAAAACTAATATATATATCTCGTGTTGCTGTTGTCGTGTTTATTATCACCTAAGAGGAAGAACTTAAGTGTGATTTTTCTTGTGTCATTCTACTTATTTCCAAACTGTCTAAACTTTAACTGCGTTTTGTTGTTTTTTGGTCACTTGTCTTCCCTCCTGGACGCCTCAAATATCGACACAGTCTTAACAAGCTGTAACCTTATGTCTGTTAGTTTGTGAAATGGTTTGAGAGAGAGAAAGAGAGAGAGAGAGAGAGAGAGAGAGAGAGAGAGAGAGAGAGAGACAGAGAGAGAGAGAGAGAGAGAGAGAGAGCAGAAACACATAACACACAATAACATATCTGAACCTTACCTCACTGGGACAAATTCTAGATCATGAAAAATTACCCAAAGTCCAGACTCTTGTTTCTACTACACGCTGGAAACAGACCCACCTGCTGCCTTCTTCTGTGTTCAGACGACGAGTACAAGTCTTCAAGCTTCTCCGCGAGTCAGCTTTAAGTAAGAGGTTCCCACGGGTGAGATAAACGTTTAAAGTTATCTCACGCAGCTTAACAATTGAAGATATCTCAAGCAGTATAAATACTTGAAAGTTAGCTCAAAGCGTTACGCATTTTAAGAAGTATCAAGGCCTTAAACGTTTGAGATTAGGTTGGGTTAGGTTAGGTTAGGTTGGGTTAGGTTAGGTTTTGTATGAAACTATTCATTTATATGCATTTTATAATCAATATGATCGTTTATGGCCAATCAGAAGTTGCTCATCAACAATTATCTATCTATCTATCTATCTATCCTTTGTGAAGCAGAGACATATAAAAGTAACACTCAGTACTAGGTAAAACATCATGATTTAATGGATGGCGGCAGTGTCGGGGTGACTTGTTCAACCATCTGGCAATACAAAACGAATAGACTACATGTTCACTACAACACAATTACTACATGTTCACTACAACACAATTACTACATGTTCACTACAATACAATTACTACATGTTCACTACAACACAATTAATACACGTTCACTACAACACAATTACTACATGTTCACTACAATACTAGCACTACATGTTCAATACAACATCAGTACTACATGTTCACTACAATACTAGTACTACATGTTCACTACAACATCAGTACTACAGTTCACTACAATAATAGCACTACATGTTCACTACAACATCAGTACTACATGTTCACTACAATACTAGCACTACATGTTCACTACAACATCATTAGTACATGTTCACTACAATATTAGCACTACATGTCCACTACAACATCAGTACTACAGTTCACTACAATACTAGCACTACATGTCCACTACAACATCAGTACTACAGTTCACTACAATACTAGCACTACATGTCCACTACAACATCAGTACTACATGTTCTCTACAATACTAGCACTACATGTCCACTACAACATCAGTACTACAGTTCACTACAATACTAGCACTACATGTCCACTACAACATCAGTACTACAGTTCACTACAATACTAGCACTACATGTCCACTACAACATCAGTACTACAGTTCACTACAATACTAGCACTACATGTCCACTACAACATCAGTACTACAGTTCACTACAATACTAGCACTACATGTCCACTACAACATCAGTACTACAGTTCACTACAATACTAGCACTACATGTCCACTACAACATCAGTACTACAGTTCACTACAATACTAGCACTACATGTCCACTACAACATCAGTACTACAGTTCACTACAATACTAGCACTACATATCCACTACAACATCAGTACTACATGTTTTCTACAATACTAGCACTACATGTCCAGTACAACATCAGTACTACAGTTCACTACAATACTAGCACTACATGTCCACTACAACATCAGTACTACAGTTCACTACAATACTAGCACTACACGTCCACTACAACATCAGTACTACAGTTCACTACAATACTAGCACTACATGTCCACTACAACATCAGTACTACAGTTCACTACAATATTAGCACTACATGTTCACTACAACATCATTACTACATGTTCTCTACAATACTAGCACTACATGTTCACTACAACATCAGTACTACATGTTCACTACAATACTAGCACCACATGTTCACTACAACATCAGTACTACAGTTCACTACAATACGAGCACAACATGTTCACTACAACATCATTACTACATGTTCACTACAATACTAGTACTACATGTCCACTACAACATCAGTACTACAGTTCACTACAATACTAGCACTACATGTCCACTACAACATCAGTACTACAGTTCACTACAATACTAGCACTACATGTCCACTACAACATCAGTACTACAGTTCACTACAATACTAGCACTACATGTCCACTACAACATCAGTACTACAGTTCACTACAATACTAGCACTACATGTCCACTACAACATCAGTACTACAGTTCACTACAATACTAGCACTACATGTCCACTACAGCATCAGTACTACATGTTCACTACAATACTAGCACTACATGTCCACTACAACATCAGTACTACAGTTCACTACAATACTAGCACTACATGTCCACTACAACATCAGTACTACAGTTCACTACAATACTAGCACTACATGTCCACTACAGCATCAGTACTACATGTTCACTACAATACTAGTACTACATGTCCATTACAACATCAGTACTACAGTTCACTACAATACTAGCACTACATGTCCACTACAACATCAGTACTACATGTTCACCACAATACTAGTACTACATGTTCATTACAACATCACTATTAGATGTCCACTACACTATCATTACTACACTTTCACTAAAGCAAAAATTCCAACCTATATAGTTTATATTATAAACACGTCAATTTTTCAGCTTACTGCCTCAATTTTAACTTTACTTCAGTATGATATTTTTTCATGAGCGCATATAAAGATGGATCAGTTCCAGGTATATTACAAGGTTTACGGGAAGGACGGGGAACAGGGGACTAAGAGGAAGGCCTCACCAACAACATTTTCTCCAAAGAAGGCGAAGGTGTCCGATGACGTTGAAACATGTCCCTCTCTGCCAACAGTAACATGGGACCGACTTCAGTTGATTAAAGAAATTGGAGCAGGTAAATATGGAACTACCTCCCTTTACAACCTCACCCTGGAGAACGGAGACATTACTGAAGTAGCTGTCAAAGTTCTCCATAACGACACCCCAGTAACCTGCGAGGCGAGAGTGCTGTATGAGTTGGCTGGGGCAGGAGGCGCCCCCCTCTTATACGGCGTCACCTCTGACCCACCAGCAATAGTAATGGAGTTTATCCATGGTGAGCCATTTTCCGCGGTCGACCAGAAAGAAGAGGCATATGAGGCCACTGTCGACGCTGTTTACGAGTTTCACGCCGCTGGATTCTGCCACCTCGACATCCATCTCGGTAACATTATCGTGGACACCTCAACGTCACCATACACTGCCCACCTTATTGATGTTGGTGGCAGTGAAAAAATCCCTGCCGACACCACTTATGCCAACGATCTAAAGGAAATCGACTGGACCTGTATATCAATCATCTTCGACGACATTCACTGCAGCGATTGACTTGCTACCACAACAAACATTTAAGCAAAAATAAAAATTCAAGAGATAAAAATTCAAGAGATAAAAATTCAAGAGATAAAAATTTAAAAGATAAAAACTCTAGAGATAAAAATTCAAGAGATAAAAATTCAAGAGATAAAAATTTAAAAGATAAAAACTCTAGAGATAAAAATTTAAAAGATAAAAATTCAAGAAATAAAAAATGAGAGAGAGAGAGAGAGAGAGAGAGAGAGAGAGAGAGAGAGATAACACTCCTTGCATGCACCTCATAATTCTTTGTGCTTAATGCCACATTTTATTACTATGGCTCCTTATTCTTGACTGCCATTAACTAAATATTAAAGGGTAAAGAATTTCATACTTTTGATTTGTAGATATTAGTTAATCTTTATTTGTTATAATAATAATAACTAGCAGAATCGCCGCCCTCCGGGCGGCTCATTAGCTAGGCCACACTAGGACGCCACCCTCCGGGAGGCTCCCCATTGTCTCACTATTCAGTCCCCAAAACTTCTTCTTCCATCAATAGTTCATTATCGGTGTATGTAAGTTCCACCATGTCTTTCACTACAACGGGTCAGCAAAGTACATTTTTTTAGTATTAAACTGTTATCTTATTGTCTAATCATCACTACATATAACACCACCCATCATTAACTACATATAACATCATCCATCATCACTACATAAAACAATATCCATCATCACTACATATAAAATCATTCATCATCACTACATATAACACCATCCATCATCACTACATATAACACCATCCATCATCACTACATATAACAACACCCATCATCACTACATATAACAACATCCATCATCACTACATATAACATCATCCATCATCACTACATATAACATCATCCATCATCACTACATATAACATCATTCATCAACACTACATATAACACCATCATCATCACTACATATAACACAATCCATCATCACTACATATAACACCAGCCATCATCACTACATATAACACCACCCATCATCACTACATATAACACCATCCATCATCACTAAAGATAACATCATTCATCATCACTACATATAACACCATCCATCATCACTACATATAAAATCATCCATCATCACTACATATAACAACATCCATCATCACTACATATAACACCATCCATCATCACTACATATAACACCATCCATCATCACTACATATGACAACATCCATCATCACGACATATAACATCATCCATCATCACTACATATAACATCATCCATCATCACTACATATAACAACACCCATCATCACTACAGATAACAACATCCATCATCACTACATATAACATCATCCATCGTCACTACATATAACATCATCCATCATCACTACATATAACATCATTCATCATCACTACATATAACACCATCATCATCACTACACATAACACCATCCACCATCACTGCATATAACACCACCCAACATCACTACATATATCAACATCCATCATCACTACATATAACATCATCCATCATCACTACCGTTCGGTAAAGTAGTTTCCGAGATTCTCGTGAGGACACACACACACACACACAAACACACAGACATACTTTTGTGGATTTTCATAAAATATATATATATATATATATATATATATATAGATAGATAGACAGATCGATAATAATAATAATAATAATAAATAACAATAATTAATCTACGTTTTTTTAAGCACAGCAGCCATAGGGTCAAAATATACAACGGACAAAAAATGACTTACTGTATCAGGTATGGGGGCATTGGGGGGTAGATTTAATAGCGTGGGAAAATTGGATTTCGTTGTAGAGGTGCTCATACAGGTGTTGGCAAGGTATTAGCTAACACCTGTGAGCTCGGGAACTAACTTTGTGGGACTGTATAATTTGAGTGTGAGTGACCCTCGGTAGTTACAGTAGGTCTCAGTCTGTATATAATACGAGCCTTTATTTGGTTTAATGGAGAGGCAACGTTTTTCGTGGTGTGAGAACGTTCGTGATGGCGTGGGGAAGTTGATATTGGCGTGAGAACGTTGGTGATAGCGTATGGCGTGGGAACTTTAACAGTGGCGTGGAGATATTGATGGTGAGGAAGTGATACACTGACTCGTGGACGAGAGAATATAGGAGACGAGAAAGAAGAGTTTCGGAGAGACAAACGAGTAACTGATCTGAGAGAGAGAGAGAGAGAGAGAGAGAGAGAGAGAGAGAGAGAGAGAGAGAGAGAGAGAGAGAGAGAGAGAGAGAGAGAGAGAGAGAGATACATTACAAATAACTATATTATAAAACCCTGTAAAACTTTTAGCTACGATCAAGAGCTATATGTCCACATTTAATCTTCCGTATAGAATATCCACAATCATTATGGAGTATTTGATGTATTACCGTTTCGTAGCGTCAAGCAATTACTATGAGTTATGGGAAACACGAGTACATTACTTTCATCACAGCCACGGACATGAATCATTGAATCTATCTCAAACAATATATAAATAAACGGGAATTTTTACATGACATGAAACTGTGAGTAACAGAACTGCTGACGTTATCTTGAAACTTTACCTTGCATTAGTGAGGCCACACATGGATTATGCGGTTCAATTCTGGTGTCCTTATTATAGAATGGACATAGATTCTTTGGAGAGAGTACAAAGAAGAATGACAAAAATGATCCATAATATTAGAAACCTTCCATATGAAGAAAGACTGAAAAGCTTAGGCTTGCATTCATTAGAGAGGCGTAGAGTTAGGGGAGATATGATAGAGGTGTACAAGTGGGTGAGTGGGATTAACAAGGGTAAAATGGAAGATGTTCTGAAGCTCAGTAATAACGAAATAACTAAAACAAATGGCTTTAAATTAGATAAATTCCGATTCAGAAAGGATATAGGCAAGCACTGGTTTGGTAATAGAGTTGTGGATATGTGGAATAGGCTACCGAGTGCTATAGTAGGATCGGGGACGCTAGGGAGCTTCAAGACGAAGTTGGATAGGCACATGGAAGTGCTGGGATGGGTGTGAAAGGGATCTGCCCTGTATGGGTCAGTCGGCCTCCTGCAGTATCCCACTTTCTTATGTTCTTATGTTCTTATGTTAATAATGTGTGTGTGTGTGTGTGTGTGTGTGTTTCTGTGTTCTTGCTATAAATAATTTGACTTTCATTTGCGTGTACAAGTTCGTGGTGTAACATCGACCTTAAGATCAGGAAAATGTTGCGGTGTTTTCCTAACTTAATGACGCAAGAACACCCAGCCCTGTGTTCACCGCACCTTCAGGAGACTTACGCCATCTGCAGCAAAACTTCCCTCGGCTCAGGTGTCGTCAAGAGAATCAGGCATATAACTCTCCGTACAGTCGCGCAAGTAAAGTTTAATTATCTCCTCCACTGGCTTACAGGCTACAAGTTGGAGATGAGTAGGTTACAGACTTAACAGTTTAATATAGAACAGATTACAGTTTTCCTGATAAATACAGTCAAGGTTACAGGTTATCACAGTGATTTTATCATTTAGCTTACAGGTCACATGTAAATACAGAACAGATAACAGGATATATCATAACTTCCTGTATCCCCTTGCAGGCTACATGATATAGTAGGACAGGTTACAGACTCCATTGTAACTTTCTAAATTACCTAATAGCTTAGAGGTTAAGTGAGGACATCGTTGTATCTCTTGCACCACTAGTGAGTTATACTGAGATACAGGGACGTTGATTAATAAGTTACAGGTGATTTAATTATTAAGTTACAGGTTATTTAATTAGTAAGTTAAAGGTGATTTAATTAGTAAGTTACAGGTTATTTAATTAGTATGTTACAGGTGATTTAATTAGTAACTTACAGGTGAATCAATTAAAAAGTTACAAGTTACAAGTGATATAATTAGTAGTTACAGGTGATTTAATTAGTAAGTTACAGGTTATTTAATTAGTATGTTACAGGTGATATAATTAGAAAGTTTCAGGTGATTTAATTAGTTAGCGGTGATTTAATTAGTACGTTACCGGTGCTTTATTTAGTAAGTTACAGGTGATTTAATTAGTTAGTTACAGGTGGAGTAGGGAGTCCTCATTTCTCTCCTGGTGTAGTTTGGAGTGTTTCTTGGCATCTCATCCAGTGTTGGGGGTGGCGAGTGTTCAGCGGGCTGGGTGCGTCAGGTCAACATTGGCTGCTAAGTACTGATTGTCGCTCTAACAGTTGATTCTTCCTTTCGAGTTGAAATTGTCACTTTTTGTATATCAGTTGTGGGTTAATCTTTAGTCTTTGCACTGTACTGTTGGTGGGAGGATGTTGATAAATCCAGAAGGGGAGGAGGAAACGGGGAAGGGGAAGGGCCCAACAAACCAGGCCATAGATCTACTGCCAGTGTGGGTGACAGACTATACCCTCCACCACCTATGATGATGTTGGCAGTGTGTTTTACATCCTTATGGAATTGTGTTATATGTTACTGTTGAACACTAAGTTTTACGGCGTTTTGATCTAGGCCTCTCTCTCTCTCTCTCTCTCTCTCTCTCTCTCTCTCTCTCTCTCTCTCTCTCTCTCTCTCTCTCTCTCTCTCTCTCTCTCTCTTCATCTCCATTTTCCTTCATTTTACGTACATATGTTTTTTACAGGTATTTTCCCTGTGTAATAAAATATTCAATTGTTATTTCCTATCATGTCTTACACCCCAAGAGACATATAGGAATAATTGTAGTCTGTCTGTCTGTCAACAAGCAGTCCTCAGTAATGGCCGGTTTGTTTACCCTGAAACTTTACACCACCACTCACCACTCAGCAGCTATAACGCACCTGCTTGACACACTCCCCTGCTTGATACATTCCACCTGCTTGACACATTCCACCTGCCTGACAGTCCAACTGCTTGACATAACTTACCTACTTTAGCTTCTTATCCTTTGTTATAGCAGAGGATAATAATAATAATAATAATAATAATAATAATAATAATAACAATAATAACAATAATAACAATAATAACAACAATAATAATAATAATAATAACAACAATAATAACAATAATAACAATAATAATAATAATAATGATGATAACAATACTAATAATAATAATAATAATAATAATAATAATAACAATAATAACAATAATAATAATAATAATAATAATAACAATAATAACAATAATAACAATAATAATAATAATAATAATAATGATAATAATAATAATAATAATAATAATAATAATAATAATAATAATAATAATAATAATAAAGTCGTAATTCATATACTACTGAAATATAAATGAAAGTTCCACAGTACACTACTTTAGGACTATTATACACGCACACCCCCCCCCCCCCCCACACATACAAACATCAATATACAAATACACACACACACACACACACACACACACACACACACACACACACACATACACACCCACACTACTACTATTGCAATCACCCCAATACCCAGCCTAATCTGTGAAAGTTTTGTGTTCGACTGGGCTTATGCTGATATTGCAGGAGTCGTAGACCCTCAGCAATTTGGCAACATGAAAACTTCCTCCACCACTCACTGTCTTGTCAGCTTTCTCGATTACATATACCGCCATCTCGAGAAACGAAAAACGTCTGTAGCTGTCGCCTTCATTGATTTCACTAAAGCGTTCGACCTAGTAGACCACAATATAATCATCAACAAAGCTATTGACCTCGGGCTTCGGAGAAGTCTTATACCATGGCTTACAGACTTCCTCAGTGACCGACGCCAAGCTATACGCTTCCGAGGGGCTGTCTCCACCTTTCAGTCACTCACCTGTGGCGTCCCCCAAGGCACCAAGATGGGACCACTCTGCTTCCTTATGCTCATCAATGATGCCCTAAGAGACACCCCTGCTCGCTGGAAATATGTCGACGACTCCACCATTGGGATCAGCGTCAACAATTCTGCTCCCAACTATACCGCCCTTCAGGATTTATTGAACAGTCCCCAAAACTGGGCCACCAACAACCATGTCACCATCAACCATACCAAGACCATGGTTATGCACATCAACCTCTCCTCCGACATTGTCCCACCTCCTTCCATTACTCTAGGTCCGAACACACTCCAGGTTGTAGATTCCACGAAGCTCCTCGGCGTCACCATAGACAACAAACTAAATTGGAAACCACACATCAGTGAAGTTATCAAATCCTCCAGTTTCCGTCTCCAACTCCTCCGCCGACTCAAGTCCCTCGGAGCTCCTGCACACGAGCTCCTCAGTGTTTACACAACATTCATACTTCCCAAGCTCACCTATGCCTCCCCCACCTGGTCTTCCTCCCTAAATGCCACACAATGTAAACACCTAGAAAAAGTGCAAAAGAGGGCATGCAAGATTATTCTCTCCCCTTCCTACTCCACATATCAAGAAGCGCTCAACACACTGACCCTTTCGACTCTCACTGACCATCACCACGACCTCATCTGCAAATTTGGTAAGAAGCTTCTACACCATCCTCGACACCGGCTCCTACTACCACCTGAGATCCCTAGTCCGAGAATTGCTGTTCGACACCACAACCGCATCCAGCCCATACGTGCACGAACTGATCGCTATAAGAACAGCCCAGTCCCAACCATTGTAAAAATTATCAATAACTTGTAATAAACCAGTGTATTCACTCCCAGTAAACACTACTCCTTGCACTGTCACTATGTTGAAATGAACTGTAGTTTGAGCTTTTCCCCATCTAGTTATTACATGTCTTATTTGTGTAACTTATGTTACTTGTATATTAATTCGAAACCCATTCCCCAAATATGTAACTGTATATTTTCAGCCTTCTGGCTGCCAAGCTCTTTCAATAAACCGTTAATTATTATTATTATTATCATTATTATTACTACTAATTTGCTGTCACTCAGAATCGACAATGACGATCATCCAGCTATGATACAATGATATGAGTTATTAGGGATGTCACCTAGGTTAGTGAGTTTTGAGGTGAATAAAGAGACCGGCAGCGTCGTTCTCATTCGTTGCACAAGTGGAGGGCTCCAACTACTGCGGGAGGGGCGGTGGCAGTGTCTTTCCAGCGTTGGCGCTTGTCTGCCTCGTTTGCAGTCGGGCTAACTCGAAAGCATTGACGCCTTCTCGTGCGGTGCTCCTCCAAGCGTTACGATGTGGAGTAATCGTCTCCCAGGTGAGGGGGTCGATTTGGTACTTTTTTCAGGTTTGTCTTAAGACTATCTACCCTTATACCTTTTTCAGTTGCCCGCCAGCGTTACGTTTACTATTCGTTAGGTGACTATAAAGTAGCAGCTTTGGCAGTCGCCCATGCGGGTAACATAGCCAGTCAAACGTAGTTGTTCATGGATAATGGTAGCCTCGATGCTCCTACAATTGGTGTCAGCAAGAATACTGGCATTTGTTCTCTTGTCTTCCCAGCGAACTCAGAGGATGGAACGTACACTACGTTGGTGAAAGTTTTCAAGTGCCTTGAGGTGCCTCCTGTATGTGACCATTTTCATCAAACCAGTTCTGGTGTATTCTTTTGATCTGGCACTGGGATTCACGTTGTTTGCTGTTGGGTTGTTAATAAGCCCATGTGCGAGCTGCTCTCTGAAAGCATGTGCTACTGCTGAATCCTCCAGATGCTTAGTATTAAAACCTCTTTTTGAGGCTTGCTGTCTTCGCCGTTTTGGGGCAATGTGAAGTGAGAGCTTGGCTCTGACAAGTCGATGATCAGTGTCACAGTGGTCTGACACGCATGGCACGGGTGAGGAGGACATCTCGGCGATCTCTTTCTCTGAAAATGATGTAGTCAATGAGATGCCAGTGTTTGGATCGTGGGTGTTGCCACGAACCCTTGAACTTGTCGGACTGCCTTAACAAGGTATTGGTAATAGTAAGATTGTGTAGCACACTTGCTGAGGAGGAGGAGGGAGTTGGGATTACACTTGCCTAGTCCAGTTCTCCCTATGGTTCCCTGCCAAATTTTACCATCTCTGCCAACTCTGGCATTGAAGTGGCCAAGGAGCACAACCTTGTCTTCTCTGGGAATAGAGGTTAGCACTCTGTCGAGGTCGGCGTAAAAGGCCTCCTTGATGTCATCCTCTGCATCCAGTGTTGGGGCGTATACACTGATGAAGAAGGCATAATGTAAGTGATTCAGTGGGACTCGAAGCGCCATAAGGCGCTCGTTGATCCCAATAGGCATTTTACTTAGCCTGTGTAGGATGCGTTGGCGGATGGCAAAGCACAACTCCATCAACGCGGTTTCTCTCCGCAGCTGGCGTACCCTTCCAGAAGATGGTGCAGCCAGACCCCTGTTCTGTGACCTGGCCCTCATCTGGGAGCCGGAACTCACTGATGGCTGCTATGTCGATGTTATACCTAACCAGCTCTTTTGCCACAAGGGCAGTGCTTTCCGGACGCGCATTTGTGCCAGTATCCAGAAGGGTCCTGACATTCCATGCAGCGACCATAAGAGGTTGTATGGTTTGTTTTTGGATGGATATGTGATTTGGGTTGTCTTTTCGACCGCATAAGGATGACCTTACTGGGTGCGGTTGACCAGTCGGGTTGGGTTTTCACGCAGGCACCTTTACTAGCCCCCTCCCCATGTGGGGTGAGCAGATTGGCTTCCCGAAAGGGCTGCTCAGTGGCACAGACAGGACCAGATTGCACTGCTGCCTAGATCCTAGTGCATAAACGACCATCTTATCTGTGCCGCCCATGCGCATAGTTATGACTAGAGTCTCCCAGCAGTTCTCTCTGCCTGTCCCCGTCGCCACTCGTCTGTCGCCATAGCACTTTTGGGGGTATAGGGGTTTGATGATGATGAGAGGTATGATGAGCTGGATGATGGCTGCGCGTGAGTTGATGTATGTGGTGAGGCAGGAGCGCAGGCTGCAAACACACATCTTGGCTCTCTCTTTTCCTGATCCAGTGGAGCAAGTGTTGCAACGACTAGGGAGAGGGAGAGTCGCAATGGACTGCCGATAGCCCAGTTTGATGGGTTTCGCCTTCGTAGCCTGTCCATCAGGTATTGCCTTCGTCCGCCAGTTTAGTCATTGGGGTCTTATTGGAGCTCTGCAAGCATGTCTGCCTGATGATGGGCTCCACATGCCAGTGGGGCTATGCGCCGTCCCTCTGGGGCCCACTGATACTCCGAGATCCCCTGCTGATCTAGCCTGGGCCACGAGGTACCCACTTACCGTTTGTTGCCACAAGGAGGCATAGCAGGAGTTTTGATGGTGAGGAGGCTGTGTACTGGCAGGGGAAGACTTATACAAGTTGCTTCCCTGTTCGCCACGAGGGCTAGCCAGCTGAAAGCGAAAGGGAGGAAGCAGTGCTTGCACCTTAACACTAACATAATGCTGCCATTCTAGACGCATCTCACCACCCTGTGTGTGGCTACACACACACACACACACACACACACACACACACACTTTATGTAAACTTAGAATGCACTGTATATTTGCTCTCTAAGTATTATCAATATTTTCTTACATTTCGACTTAATTTATTCTGTTGTTTATCAGTTCTTAAATAGTGTCAAGGTAATTAGTAAGTCGCTGTCTGTTGATATTTATTATCCGTGTGTCTAGTTGTTATGATTTTTTTAATTGGTCGTCATAACTTAATACTTAAACGCGCAGTTTCAAAATAAACATTTGCAAAAATCCGCACAAATTTAGCGGGAATTCAATATATCTCTGTTGGGTTAATTCCAGCAGGGTTTGTGAAGGCTTTAGTCACGGGATTTACGGTGTAGTAATTCTCGTGTTAGAGTGCGAGAGGGTGGGTACTGGCGCCCTGAGGCTGATGGTGTAGCAGTACTGGTCTAAGTCTCTCGGGAACATCTGATGAGGATGTGAAAATTTACGGTGAGTTAGAAATGCCACTGTGTGTTTATTCTGTGGTGGTGGTGTACGTAACGCTGCTGGCGAGGTAATACAGACTAGTTAATGGTCAGTGCCCCCCTCCTCTTACGTTAGTGTGGGCAGGAGTAGGTCAGCAATAAACGGGGTGAGGGTCTAGGTGGAGGTCACAACAGCTAACTCATACATCAGAGTAAGTGCCGTGGTAGTGTGGCCGCCCGACTCTCCTTTGAATGAGCTGTGAGCAACAGATGAAAAAAAAATCCAAATTTATGAGCGTTTAAGGTGAGCATTTGAGAACTAAATGAGTTGTGTTTATAGTGAGCTAGAGAAGACGTTGTGCCAAGGGCCTGGTGCTCGTTTTTTGGAGGTAAGAGGTTAATGTCATGCTAAATTGAGTTGTGTGTTATTAGACTAAGTCCTGTGCACTGTTGAGCTGGCCACAACCACCTGAGCAAAACCCACGTGAGGTGCACAGGGCGGGGCCAGCGGCGGCGCGTGAGCATGGTGGTAGGTGGAGCATGTGCGGGTGAGCGGACGGACCTGCCAGCCAACACCACCACCAGCCCGTCCACGCTCAGTGTGTCTCCGGCAGGTGCCGCTGAAGGGGACGTGAACCAGCCAGCTAGTGGTTGCGAAGTGATCGTGCCCTGACACTGCTACTGCTGGTGGTGGCGGTGACGTGGCACGGTGTTGCACTGCCCCCCCCCCCCCCTACTGAACCCACCTAAGTCATGCTGTTATTCAGACGTGTTTTACACCGCGTTAAGTGGTTTTTGGAGTTGACGTAAACTTCGAACAGCAAACATGAGAAGTTATGGCCCCACGACTCTCAGAAAGTCTCAGAGTGTGACGCACTTCTTCCACAGTAGAATAATTTTACTTTGAATTCTGACCAACTAATATTCTTTACCTAACTCATAACTATACAGTATATACATATATAATATACCCAATATATAAAGTTTAGAAAATTCTTTCACCGCAATAGATGGTCACTTATGAAGTGTGTTAAACAGCGAGTACATTAAGTGTGAACAGAAAATACTTGTCAACGAGGCAGCAACACCATGATCCAGCACCTGGTGGTGCTGCTGCTGTGGGGGGCCTCGGGCGTCCTCACTACTGAAGAAGGTCAGTACGAGGAGCTCACGGCTCTAAACAACTACAATCGTTTATTTATCGTTACGTCTGGTAATTACGCCCCTTGGGAGGTGTGTACGATAGATGCAGGTAAATTATCATAATAGCAATACTTACATCAATATTGCCTTACATATACAATGCTTTTGAAAGGATCACTGGCAAAAATCAATGTTTGGTAAATATGAATGTAAGTTTGTTCCGGGAATCTCGATCGATGAAATGCAGGTTTGCTTTTATCTAAATGGAAGGTATGAATATCATATATACCTGTGTATTCTTCGTGCGCCCTCAGGTTATAAATTATTGCTACAACAGTGATATTCTGTTGCCAGCCGGTGATGTATCTTCTGGGTGCTAGTTACAACCATAACCATCAACTATATATTGATATCACTACTGGATTTTTTTTTATGGGGAATAGCTAAAGAGTGACGCACAGTACACCCCACTGCTGTGTCATGGGCAGCAAGATCACCTCCTCCACCGTCAGTAGGTCACGTCTTAATGCCTCGCTGCCATACGTGCAGGACACTCATGTGATTTTGGGGTATATTTTATTCTTTTAACTTATTTGACAGCTGCACATGGGCGGGAGTCGTTCCAAGATGGAGGTATACAGCATCTCTGTTCCTTTTCACACACGGGCGTCATATACTGGTGGCGACCCTTGGTTACCACTGAAAATTAACTCGTATTTACTACATTGTGTGTGTGTGTGTGTGTGTGTGTGTGTGTGTGTGTGTGTGTGTGTGTGTGTGTGTGTGTGTGTTACATCAATATAGTGATTTACTTAAGCAACAAACAACCTCGTCTCAGCTAACTTGTGAGAGGAAGTGTTGAGTCACACCGCTACAGACAAAGTAGGTCACCAGAGTTTTTAAAAGACAAAAATCAGTGAAAATTGTTCCTATTAAGTGGATTCTTTCTGTGAGTTTGTTTATGTTGACAACCTGTTTTATAAACAAAGCTGTAGTTAAGATATTTATGCTGTTTTGTCTCTCTCTCTCTCTCTCTCTCTCTCTCTCTCTCTCTCTCTCTCTCTCTCTCTCTCTCTTACTCATCTTATAATAACACCAAAATAATAAATAAATAATATAATGTACCATAAACAATAGCTTAAAGTTACGATATCGCTAACGTAACGAGTGTTTTTGAGCGATACACTTTCTCACTAACTTCTCACGCAGCGTTAATATAACAAGTGAAGTCATACTGGTTACAGCAACATCACCTGTGTCTTAACATCTTAATTACCTGTTACATGATTAATGTTATGTTGGCGTTTACTGTTAATTGGTCGTGTGTGTGTGTGTGTGTGTAGTACGGATGTGTATGTATGTATGTACGTATGTATGTACGTATGTATGTATGTATGTATGTATCTGTATGTTGGTATAAATAAAAATCTACTGTCTTAAATTCTCCTTCAACACTTTATATCTCCACTTGCACCTATACCCTCTATTCCTCTCTCTTCCTTCTCCCTCCTTTACCTAATTCCCTTCTTCGTTACGTCTCGTGAGGGGTAATTAGCGTTTTTACTCCATGTCTCAATTTCTCCCCCTTCCTTTCCAGGCTTCCATATTTCCAGGAACCTTAAGGCGTTTTACCTCCCCGGCAAATAAAGTTGGGCGGAGGGAACCCGTTACCACTGAGAGGAAAAAAAAATTAACCCACTTCGTCTCGCGTGCTGTTGGTTAGATTCACAGTGGTAAAGTTCCCAGCTTGTGTTTCGGGTCATAGGCGGCGGTTTTGTACACGTAAATAGTCACAGTAGAAGTTTTTTTTAGTTTACCACATTTTAAGTTCACTGTAGTAATGTTTTTAAGTTCACTGTAGTAATGTTTTTAAGTTCACTGTAGTAATGTTTTTAAGTTCACTGTAGTAATGTTTTTAAGTTCACTGTAGTCATGTTTTTCAGATCACTGTAGTAATGTTTTCAGTTCACTGTAGTAATGTTTTTTAATTCACTGTAGTATTTTTAAGTTCGCTGTACTAATGTTTTTAAGTTCACTGTAGTAATGTTTTTAAGTTCACTGTAGTAACGCTTTAATTTCACTGTAGTAACACTATAAATTCACTGTAGTAACACTATAAATGCACTGTAGTAAAGTTCTACAGCCCGGGTCTCCTACATCAGCTACAGTCTATCATTTAGAGAATTTTTGCCTTTCTGTAAAAAGTAAAAGTAAAAAAAAAATTAGTGGTAATCAAATTTCAGGATAACACCGAGTTTTTCCTCTATTTTTCAGCCACCGTTTTTAGCAACAGAACTAACATTTTTAACAGTAGTTTTAAGAGCAGGAAATACCGTTTTTTAACAGCAGGATCTACCCTTTTTGATAACAGAAGTTACCGTTTTCACAGCACGAACCACCTATTTTAACACCACGAGCCACCTATTTTAACACCACGAGCCACCTATTTTAACACCACGAGCCACCTATTTTAACACCACGAACCACCTATTTTTAACAGCATGGAATACCATTTTTAAGTTGAAATATATTAAATGGAAAAGAACAAACCCTAATAAGAATTTACCTCACTGTATGCAAATGCTTTTATACTCTAAGGATCATTACGAAGTTTTGCTGAATAAACGAAGAATTATGAATGAATATGAGTGAATAAATATGAACAGTGAGTAATTATATATTTATAATTTTTTTTTTTTTTGGGGGGGGGGGTTAAAGTTCAAAGACTCGAATAAACTTTAAAAAAATCAAGTCTGGGAAATAAAAATAAGATATGGAATATTTTTGTTTTGCTATTTTTATTCATTTTTATCTTCATTTTCTATACCATTTTTGTCCTTTTTTATCTTGAGATTTATCCTTCCTACGTAAAGGATGAAATGAAAGAAAGGAAGAAAGTCAGTTATAAAACAGAGAGATAATGAAGACAATGTTAAGGAAATGCATTATGAAGCGTCAAGAGATGATTACTTTAAAGAGATAATGAAGAGAACATGAAGGAAATGCGTGATGTAGCTTCAAGAGATAGTTCAGCCAGAGAGATAATGAAGACAGTGGCTTCTCTCTAAAACTCGTAGAACCTGTAGCTCACACTCTAAAACGTGAAGCCTTTTTCTGTCTTCATCTTTCTTCTCGCCCGCATTCCTCACGTGTCACAGGGAACGGCTCAGAGTCCCCTGTGAGTTCTTTCATATATGTTACCTCTCCCCCATATAAGGTGAGAGATATTGTGGACACTTTCTCTCTCTGTGTCTGTCTGTTTCTCTGTCTGTCACCTAGAAATGGGTTTGTAGATTTTGATGTAGTGTGTGTGTGTGTGTGTGTGTGTGTATGTGTGTGTGTGTGTGTGTGTGTGTCTGTCTGTCTGTCTGTGGGTGTATGTGCCACGTAAACCTCATCATAACTTAATTATTACAATGAAGAAGACATGTATAAGAAAATAATATCAATAATCCGATAATTTACCTCCTTACCCAGCAATAACTCTCTGCCTCGTAATCCACATCTAACCACAAGCAACACTAACAAATGAAACACATCAAAATTAAAATAAAAAAATTACTAAATATTATTGAAAATGTGAATATAAGTCTCTAAATGCATTGGAAATTAACTTCATTAGGAGATAGGAAAGAAACTGGTAAACTGGTAAACTGTTTTAGATTAGCTGCAATTACCTTCAGGGGGCCATTTCAGGTTTGCAGAGTCAGTTAATGTGTTTTGGGATCTTTGTGTTTACCGGAGAGTTTATCTGTGTGTTTATGAGAGCAAAAATCACCTGTGGTATGTAATCTGTGAATCTCTAATGTGACTCCGGAATATGGACACAAATTCACCGGGGTTGGGGGAGGTATGTGTATTCTTAACTCAGGTGAACTTAATATACTAGTGGTGACCTTAAAGACTCATATGATAAAAGTGAGTTTTTCTGCCATAAACACACACTTTAAGTTTAATGTGCTGTAGACAACAAATCAAATAAAACTTTAAACTTTGAATTGTTAAATCTTCTTAATTCGCCTTCCCGTTATATGTAAAAAGGATTCTTCAGTTCTCTCTACACTCTCGTTGCAACTTATAAATCTTGATGAAGAAGCAAATAATAAGACGATGTTTTCTTTTACGTAAATAAATATAACAACTCAGAATTCCCAGAACAGTTGTATACTAAGAAATCTTTTTCAACGCAACATGTTTCTATCAGCACGCTATTTTCTGAGAAACTATAGATATCAACAAATTTCTTATGTATATCATTTTGCCGTGAGTTTAGATTTTGTAAACAGATTATAAAATATATGTCTAGAATACTTTCTCTCCGTGTGGTCTTGTGTGTCTTGTATGAATGAAACGACGAGATATGAAAAGTTGGTTCCAGTTTTCATTTGTAACTCAAACTATAAAGACTTAATATACACAAACAGAGCATAAGATAGAGCAAAAGAGAATCTGGCCAACTGAAACATTCTCTACGTGGAAATGTCTACAGCAGGTGATGTATCTCGTGTGATTCTGTTTCTCTATGTATCAAAAGTTGGTTCCACGGGCCTGACGACTCGTAAGGGACAGTGAGAACACAACACACTGAATACTAAACCTTCAACCACCTTCAGTTTCAATTTCCTCATGACAGATACCATTCACAGCTGGGAGTACTGGAGATGCCCAGGGGTGTCTTAGTGTTGCCTTACTCGCAATGATGTATTTACTTACATGAAAAGACCCAACACCTTAGAGAATGGCAAACTGATAAACAAAGCAACTTATTTATATAATGATGTGGATAATAGTAGCCAATAATACTCGCTTATGATAAGGTATTGAAATGAATAAGCGTAAGTTATCGGTAGGTTCACGCACAAAATGTAAGGAAACCAAAACCACAAAGATTCTAGCCTGACTATAACAACATTAGGAGATACCTGTTACCTCTCATAACCATCTCTCTCATACGTCAAAAAGCCGGCTTCAATATCCCCAAAAATAGATATAAAAAAAATATGAGTTCTAATACGAAAATAAAACCCACAAAAACTCAAATTACGTTAAAATATATTACGTACAGAGAGACATGATCAAAGGCTGGCGTATCGTATAACCATTGTACAAGTCATATACTGATGTTCGTATTTCTCTGACACAATTAAGTGGAGTATTGAACTCAGAGTCTGTGTGCGCTCTAGGAATATTTCTGTAGGTTTTTGCAGCCTTTCAAAAGATTTTTATTTATTTTGATTTTTTGGGGAGATCT
>CAUDMG010002285.1:1302500-1405000 GCA_958450375.1 Homarus gammarus | reverse complement strand
ACATGAACTATCATATAGGAAAATGTTAAACCTGCAGCCACTGTAGGGAGCAGGAGGGCGCGGGACACACCATGAGGGAGGCAGCCTCACCCGACCATCAGTCTGACATATTCCTCGACACCAACAACTTTAAGAATTTATAAAAAGAAACGATATGAGATTTTGAAAAGAATCGCACTACAAATTTTTGGGAACACAACAATTACATATTTTTTTTTGCAATTTGAGTTTCAGAAGTATAAGAAACCAAGATTTCTTCTATTTCTAAATACTTTATTGGCGACGTTTTATGAAGGTGAGTGAAGAGAAATTTAATAGAATTCAGAACTTAAAAAAAATACACCGATATTACCTCTAGAAAATCGTTGGATCTCAGCAAGGAAAAATTCTCTTGACTACAGACG
Organism: Homarus gammarus; assembly: GCA_958450375.1. Lineage (NCBI taxonomy): Eukaryota > Metazoa > Arthropoda > Malacostraca > Decapoda > Nephropidae > Homarus > Homarus gammarus. Next base: position 1,404,596 of record CAUDMG010002285.1, on the reverse strand, counting down.
AAAAAACTTGAAATTGTTTTGTTTTTACCGACCGACAACTTTTGACAATAAAAAAAAAAAGATAAAAAAAAATGAAATAAAAGTACTAAAAAACACCAAATAAAAGTAAGAGAAATAAATAAAATAATAGAATAATAAAGGTTAACTGAAGTACTATTTGGTGAATCAGACCTGGGTACGAACCTCTGGCAAGTTAAGACACAGATAAGAATATAATCGAAAAAGTTAAGATTATCAGGAAAACAAAAGCTACTGCAGGAGGAAGGAGAGATGAAGGCAGGAAGGGAGTATATCACCAGACAAAAGGAAGTAACTTAGAATAGGTACAGTAGGTAGGGAGGTAATGGGAACAATGCCAACACGAGCTGCTTCTGCCCCAGGACTGCCACGCAGGAAGATACATGCTTCTACAACCCACCGAGATCTGCCACGAACATACTGCCAAAAACGGGAATGGCAGACTCTCTAATATACTTTAACATAACCAATAATTTTATATATAGCCATTATCTTTTGGCATATCCATTAGTATATCCATTAATGTGAGAGTTAATATATTGGCCCGAGGTTGTTTCCCAATAGTCGAGGCAATGTGTGAGTCACTACCAGTAATATAACCATATCACCACCAGCTTGTCATGTGAGTCAATATCAGTCTATCACCACCAGCTTGTCATGTGAGTCAATATCAGTCTATAGCCACCAGCTTATCATAAAAACCCAATTAGCTCACAAAACTGTATATCTAGACCACAGTTGGACGATAATTACACCTAAACTATCTCAACTTTGGGGGGATTATGTAACGTCATACCCACACAACTGATGACCTGAGCTGACCTGTAAGTGTCCCAGGATCTACCGGGTGAGTTTAGCTTGAGTACAGGTTACACTGTCAGGGCACAACTTCATGTATAGTTCCCTAGTATATCACAGAGTTAAAAGAGTAAATATATTAATCACTTTCTGTTATATTATTTACTTGTTTAATAATTGTAATGCTTTTTTTTCACATAGTCATTAGTTTTATTAATTTTATAGTCGTTACATAGTGTACTTTCTGATATAGCTCTTATTATTTTATATACCTGTTACTTTTTAATTACCTGTAATCATTAAACTTAGTGATTTTATTTTTCATGTTACAATTGCTACTGAATATAGCCAATAAATTTTAACGTGCTAGTTATAATATCGTACGGTTAATATTTTTAACACAAGAATTATTATTTTAAATATATCCATTACTTTTTAATATAATCATTAATTTTCATATATCCCTTTACTATTTAATGACCCATATACATTACTAGCTCCAACAACCATTTGTTTTCAATGTTCATACCAATGTTTAGTATAGTCTCAGTATTCTAATATCTCATTACAATTTAGTACTACCTGTTATACGTTAATACACCTATTGGTTTTTAGTACAGCCATCAGTTTTTAATATATCCGCTACATGACACCAACCACCCGCCCACTCACTCGCTCAACGCTCTCATAACATTTGACCAAGAGTGATGTACAAAAAAAAAAAAAAAAAAAAAACACGCCTCCCAAAAAAATAAAATTAATGGAATTGTGTTATGTTTGGCGTTAGTTACATAGCTGATAATCATATTTAGCAGGAAATATAGACCTAGGTGGTTTAATTCTCCTTCAACAGCAGGTGGTAACAACGGTGATATAAAAATTAGTCTACATGCTTAACGAGATGTTGGTTATACACCTGGCAACACTGCAGGAATGAACGGTGAGAGGGGGAAAAACTCTCTCAGTGGGCTAGTCAGTAAGTGGAAATATACAACGGGCAAACATTGACTAAAAAGATAAGACCATGAAAGCCTTTTGTGCTTCGTGTATGTAGACTAACTCAGCGAACTATTGAATTCAGGATGGGTGTCGAGCAACCCCAGTCTTTGTAAAGGTGTACAGCCTGATGTAACCCATTGTATCAAGTTAAATTTATCTTTTGTCGAGTTTAACAAGATCACACTAACTTTGTACACAGTCACTATAACACACACACACACACACACACACACACACACACACACACACACTAGTACAAAGACTGATCAATAGCGGCAGGATGGGTGGGCGTGATAATGGTAGAGTCAAGACATGATTGGTATAACAAAAAAAATAAACAAACGGACACAAACGTGGATATTGATGTATACAGACGTGGGTGTTGATGTGTATAGACGTGGGGGTTGATGTGTATAGACGTGGGTGTTGATGTATATAGACGTGGGTGTTGATGTGTATAGACGTGGGTGTTGCTGTGTATAGACGTGGGTGTTGATGTGTATAGACGTGGGTGTTGATGTATATAGACGTGGGTGTTGATGTGTATAGACGTGGGTGTTGATGTATATAGACGTATGTGTTGATGTATATAGCCGTGGGTGTTGATGTATATAGACGTGGGTGTTGATGTGTATTGATGTGGGTGTTGATGTGTACAGAGGGAGGGTGTAAAAGCGTGTGTTGATATACTCAGTGATGGGTGTCGATATACTCAAAGGTGTATGCTGGCAGGGGTGTATCAAGTGTTGTTTGGGTAATATCATCATTTGGGGGGATCTTGCTTTGGCGGCCTGAATAACTGCGTTGTGTAGTGTGTGTGTGTGTGTGTGTGTGTATACCAAATGTATATCCATGGTGAACTTGCATGCAATACACCCATCTACCTAACATATAAATGGTATATATATATGGTATAAGTATATATCTAAAAAATAGTATACTGTACATATATCCCATGTATGTATAAAATTGTATATTCTATAAGTACAGAATGAATGTTTGGTTGTACGTGTGAATGTCACGCGCGTGTGGTGTATGATTACTAGGAGTTATATTTGACATGTTTATCCGGTATAACTCACAACAAGTAGAATGATACCGAATGACTAACACAGGTCTTCAATTGCCTCTTATGAATTATATCGACACCCGGAACTTTTCTCCATCAAGTAGTCGACGAATAATGTCATAACAGATGTACAGGTGAGGAGAAAAGACTAAAATATAATCTCTTGACACTTTTAGCAGCAACACCTGGCGTCATTTACCTGAGTGTCAATTAGGTAAAAGGAATTAAGGTTTTACATGTATCCAATCGAGATTTTCTTTTATTTTTGGCTTATATTTTTACCTCATGTAATTATTCTAACGTAAGACAACGACTAACACTCATACTGAATCCAGAAAAGAAATACACGAAAATAAATAAAAAAAAATCACACATTGATATCAAAATCATGGGTTCGATACCCAGCCATGCAGACAAATACAAACCCTCCTAAAACACAGGATTTTTACCACTAAGTCTCCGTAACACCAAACACGTGTAAACTGAGGTCCCTTTTCTATTCAGGGTGAACCGCAGGTCTTAAAGCCACTTGGGTTCGTGGTGTTGAGATAGGGATATGGGTCGATAGGTTGAAGAAAGATGGTGGTAGTGATGCTGAGAGAAGCGTCTTATAGTGGTATCAATAACAAGCTCAGCGGAGAGCCTCTTAAGGGAGTGTTTTGGTGTGTGTGAGTTACTATCTGTGTCAGGGTGAGAGAAGGGGAATAACAGAGAATGAGGGAGAGTGAAGATAACAAGAGAAAGAGGTATGCATATAGATATAGAGAGAGATAGAGAGAGGCAGAAAGAGAAGGAGAGAAGGAGATAAATGGTATGCAAAAAGGGAAAATAAAAGAGACAGATGGTTCAATAGAAATATAGATAAAAGTAGATATAGAGGAAGATTTAGAAACAAAGAAAAATGATAAAGAGAATATGTGAAAGAAAATAATAATAAAAGTCACTCAGAATAAGAAATAGGAAGAGGGAGAGTGAGAGACCATTAACCAAAATCATGTCGTTTCACAAGCAATAGAAAATCAATATTTCTTACCGATAAGTGATGGTTTACGCGACACACACACACACACGCACCATTAACCTCTTGATAAAGTGCAGTGAGGACGGTAAAAGCTCTTGATAATTATATACATTAGTGAGCTTTAAATTATGCACACTCATAAACACAGACATTAGTGGAGCTTAGAATATAATGGAGGATGGCCGGCCCTAGGGCCACCTTGGCGTGAATTTGTTTTAGGTGTAGAAGCTGTCGCTAACACAACAACCACACCTAACGAGCTGCATGACCCAGTGTCAAGGAATAGTCCGAGAAAACCGGACAACTCGCCAACTGCACTGGCTAACCATTACCCCGGAACACAATCCGCAAATCGATTAACATCCAGGCACCAATTACTGTTGGGTAGACGGAGGCAAATGGAGTAAAGAAACTTTTCCATAGTTTCACCCTGCCCGGGGATCGAACCCTGGTCCACTCGCTTGCGAGGCAAGCATACTGACCATTACACCAGTCCACATGTCGCCGCGCATTCTCGCATTTTTTTTTAAATTAGATATTGTTGTTCTTATTTTTGGCTACGGTGTTTTAATTGACTATATTCGTTAAGTCTTCGTGGTAGTGTAGTCTACTGTCAGGGTTATTAAGCATCGTTCACTAGGTCTTGGTTTTAAGGTGTTTTAACCACTCATTTTCTACAACGATGCTCAAAACCTCACACCTAATAATTATTAAAGAATTTTATAATTTTTGTTTTAAATCAAAGTTATTGTTTTAATATAAGTGATATAAGGATCTTTCATCACCGAACAAAAAAAAAAAGACTTATTTTCTGTACCAGTCAATAATATTTTTACAACTCAGGAATTATTTACCCGATGATGTGTCTGTAAATCAATTTTGGCACTGGAGTGAGTTACATAATCCAATATTTATACCAATGAGGAGAGACTTGTGTATTTGTCACTCAGCTGAGACTCGGTGATATTTTAGATAGAACTATTTATCACTATCTTTCTCACTTCTTGTACCTTAGAAACTGACACAACAGATAAAGTTATCATACACGTGTTAGGCATAGAATGTATACTGACCAATGCCTTATAACCTAACCTAACCTAACCTAACCTAACCTAGAGAAAAATAGTTATACTTCACAGCATCAGTAACTGAGATATTCTGCAAACTATAAATATTACAGTAAATTCAAAAAAAACTTTTACCTTCACATCGGTTTTACTCGGTAGTTTTTACGACTGAATTATCATATTAAAAAAAAATAACACCGTTGTTTTCACGCGTATTATCTCCCATAATTCATATTGTAATAACTGCAAAGTTTTAAATGGTCAACATAGGATCATAATGCCATTAGTATTTTAAAGGCAATAAAATGAAGTCTTTTATTTATTTATTTTTTTTTATTCACCTTCTATGGACAATTACCAGGTATAAAAAGGAAGTCTTATGACTGTTTGTAATCAATTTATATTCACACAATAACATGGTAATTTGTTTTTGCTTTGTTTTTGTTTTTTTTACGCAAAATAATATAACAAAAGGAGAGATGTTTCTGTTTAATGGGAAAGCTGTCTTTTTTAACAGATGTTCTTACAACGTGGTAGTTACTAGGCACACACACACACATACACACACACACACACACACAAGACCGTCCACCACCACGGAGAAGGACGGGGTCAATCAGGGGTCAATCAGGGGTCAATCAGTCGACCCTCTTCCTGCCTTCTTCCCATCAACTCCTCCTCTCCACCAAGACACCAGTGCAACGATTTATAATTCTCAATCCTCGACTAACACAAAAGTGATAATTTCAAATCGAAAAATAATGGACAACAGTAACGAGTATATGTCCAGTGGTAAACAAAGGTGACGACTGACACGTGGTGACACCCGCCGAGGGTCGTCCTCACGAGCGAGACCAAGTGTCCCTGGACGACAGTGTTATGGTGGCAGTATAAACAACCCACCCAGAGACACTCGGAACACTGGTCCTCTCAAATCCCTCTCATTACGTCTCCAGCACCAGCTTGGGGACAGATCGCCACACCATCTTGGACCAGATCCCGTCCACATACAGCTGTCCAACACCAAAGCTGTCCAACACCACAGCTGTCCAACGCCACAGCTGTCCACCACCACAGCTGTCCAACACCACAGCTGGCCAACACCACAGCTGTCCAACACCACAGCTGGCCAACACCACAGCTGTCCACCACCACAGCTGTCCACCACCACAGCTACATTAGACCTATAAGACCAGCTGTAGTGCCTGTTCACCACATGCTTGCTCCTCTTGTTGTGATGAAAACTTTTGTTAAATGATCCGCTTCCTAATGTTACCCCATGGGATATATGTCACCTATGTATGTTGCGTATTTCCTGTTATTAATATTATTATTATTATTATTATTATTATTATTAGTATTAGTATTAGTATTATTATTATTATTATTATTATTATTATTATTATTATAATATATATTAAAACATACAAACTCCTTCAGAAATACACATCCTCAAGCACATTAAAACACACACACACATCCGAAGCTTTACAGGAAAAACACAATTGGACACGCAAGGTCATTCAATTTTTACAGTAACAACAACAAAAATCAGTACCGACGCTCGTAACACTACCACAAAAATCGTGAGTAGAGTGAAAAGCTGAATTTTACCCCAGAAAATGATCCCTGTCACGCTACACACAGGCGCCAGTACACCTGACAATGTACTGTACATGTATCTGTGTGTGTGTGTGTGTGTGTGTGTGTGTGTGTGTGTGTGTGTGTGTGTGTGTGCTTGTGCAGTATATATAACAACAGGCTGAATACCATCATACCAACATGTATTCATTAAAATCACCTACAAATCTTTCCTTTGACTCCAACTAACACACTGATAAACACGAACTAACTGACAGTCAACACACTAGTTAGAATGATAACATCTAACTGGTGAGTGAAAATTACCTCCCCCCAAATAAACAGTAAAGAAAGATACCACGATACCACTCTGACTTAACACCTTGCATGCTCAGGTAAGTCAAGTGTCTTAATAAACAGTAATTAGTACCACGACCGTTTACCTGATTCTTGCTCATCAAATCTAAATTCTCATGGACTGTCCTCGTATTACACAAGACCTGAACCTCACTACTCAAGCCAAATAGACATGATATGGATAATAGGACACAGGTAAACTCTAAAATTACCTGAGCAATTACCTGAGCCAATTACCTGAGTCAAGAGTACTAGTAAACATGTTCTAGCCCACACTAATTGGGGGAGTAAATATGCATTATCTTAAATTTAAAATCATAGATAGATAGACAGATAGATAGATAGACGGTCACATACATACATACATACATATGCATTTATGTATAGTGGTATTCTCTGTAACTTCGAACTTGTCTCGACTTCTGGAATATCACAGTAGTTCATATGACAAAAAATGTCTCCTTGATAAAATTCTCACATATCTCTCTCAGTTTCTCTTCGTTTCTCTCAGTCTCTTAGTTTCTCTTAGGCTGTCTCTCTTTCTCTTATTCTCTCTGTTTTTTCTTAGTCTCTCAGTTTCTCTTAGTGTCTCTCAGTCTCTCAGTTTCTCTTCTTTTCTCTCAGTCTCTCAGTTTCTCTTAATGCCTCTCAGTCTCTCAGTTTTTCTTAGTGTCTCTCAGTCTCTCAGTTTCTCTTCTTTTCTCTCAGTCTCTCACTTTCTCTTCTTTTCTCTCAGTCTCTCACTTTCTCTTAATGTCTCTCAGTCTCTCAGTTTCTCTCAGCAGCCCCCAGTCTCATCTTAACAAAAATCTCTCTCAGTCTCACTTCATCTCTCAATCTTTTTCTCAGTCATTCTCAGAAAAATGTTTACCGTGTCCTCAGAACATTACCTTAAAAAACTGTATTATTTATTTCATCTGAATCATTAATTAAGCTGAGCCCTTATATAAACACACACACACACACACACACACACACACACACACACACACACACACACACACACACACACACACACCTTTAATGTTGATGTTTTATGATGAATGTGTTTATGAATGTTGTTAAAATGTTTATAAGTGTGGATAAGAAGGTTTTTATATATACTCTTAAGGGCAATTGTTTATAATGTGACATACTGAATAGAATGATATAAACATAACAGGAAGTAAGTGAATGATGAGCAGAGAGAGAGAGAGAGAGAGAGACTGAGGGAGAGAATGTAAAAGGCAGACAGGGGGAGATAGAGAGAGTGTATGTGTGTGTGTGTAAGACAGAAAGACAGACAGACAGAGAGACAGAGAATAAATCCTGTCACTTAACATTACCCGCTAAAATACAAGTTTAATAAGAGTAACTGGTGACGTCATAAATGAGCGGAAGTAGAGGACCGATTTTTTTATCTATTCTGATAAGTTATGACGACCAGAACGACTCTGTTTTGATGCTCTGTGTTCATAAGTCTCTAATGATTATCTATTTCTGTGTTTACTCTGTGATAATGTCCTGTTTATGTGTAGTAAATATGCAGGTGTAATAATTAACTTGTTCAAAGGTGATAATCCGGAATAATAATTACTATATTTACCTGAGATATTAAAGAATGATTAATTGTTGATCTATAGCGGTTATTCAGGTATAAAATGTCATTGTTTATGCTGTATAACACAAAGGGATAATTTCATGTTGGATAAAAGTGGTGTACTGTTATTCAGTAAAATATAATGTAATAATAATTGCCATTTACTCTATTGTATTTTTAATCAATGTTTGAATAAATTCTTTGAAATGATTCACGGAAGTTAAATAAAGAGCTCGACTTAAAAAAATAAACACAAAATATATAAATTAAAAAAATACACTCAGCCTCGTATATTTTACCCTTGAAATAAAAATCATGGAAGTATTAAACATTCAGGTAATATTACACGAGTTCAACCTGACTTAACATCTGAGCACCACACAACACCGAGGCGACACAGGTCTTGGTGTTGATATTGTCGGGAAGTTGGTGGTGTTTTACGCCCTGGCCAGAACCTCTCAAGTGAGAGCTAATCCCGACCGTCTGAGAATCTCCAACACGATTTCTCAGATATTTACAATTTAAATCATTCACCTAATTGGAGTTTACGAGAAAGTATCTAATTACGGTTTTAGGCTAATTACACCAGCATAATTCCCGTTGACAGTATTCTAACACACCTCATTCAATTAGACGGAATACCAGTTGAGGTATAATAATCCCTTTACGTTTTAAGAGTCTCCACCCAGAGTATACAAGCGAGTGCTTATTCCGTCGTTCATAACAGTGATAAGACTTAGTATAAAATGTGATAAAGAGAAGAGGGAAGCAAAGTGATGTCAGGTGGGGGAGAAAGTTTAATGGAAGCTTTTACTCTCTGTAAATACTAAATAAAAGTTAGGGTGGTGGAGCATAATGTATACCAACAGCCTTTATGATGTGGGAGTGATGGTGTGGGAATGGTGTGCGGGGTGTGGTGGTATGTGGGTGGTGTAGGGGTGGTGTAGGGGTGGTAGTGTGTGGAGGTGGATGAAGGGGTAGTGGTGTAGGGGTGGTGGTTTGGGTGGGCACTGCGTGAGTGATGGGGATGTGTTTTAATTTAAGGGATGCAGTGGTTGAGTCGAGATTGTAGTGGTGATAGTGTTGTGATGGTGATAGTGTGGTGGTAGTAGGGAAGGGGAACTAACATTCGCCTATCCTTACAATCCTTCTCACCATTACCACGACCACCACCACCTCAACCATCATCACCATCACCATCACCCCTTATGCATTTAATTCCCTATTTACATATTACATGAATCTGGTGATTATACGACGTATCGTATATAAATAGTAATTAGTTTTAGAGTTTTCATCACACATTCACTGAGCTGTGTGTATGTGGCATTAGTACCAACGAATAACTTTGATGTAAAACTCTTAATATCGATGATTGACAAATAGTTCACAGAGAGACATGAAATTGTTCACTTAATGGCTTCGGTGTTCTCTCTCTCTCTCTCTCTCTCTCTCTCTCTCTCTCTCTCTCTCTCTCTCTCTCTTCTGCTGTTATTGTGTTACGCTTTTAAGAGATAGAAAAAGCAAAGATTGAAAGAGACAGTGTGTGAGAGAGAAAGATAAAAAGAGTGGAAGGGATTCGAGGGAGAGAGAGAAAGAAGGGTGAGAAAGATAGACATATAGAAAGAGGGGAAAGGAATCGAGAGAGATAGAACAAAGTCTCCTTTAATATTCCAATTACTTTATCATATTTTATCAAGAGAGAGAGAGAGAGAGAGAGAGAGAGAGAGAGAGAGAGAGAGAGAGAGAGAGAGAGAGAGACGTGAATGAGTGAGAGTTGGAGATGGCGAGACAGAATCGAGAGAGAGAAAATTTTAGAGAAAGAGAGACGATATTTAACATACAGATAAAGATAATGATTATGCCAGTGTGTATTAGTGTGAGGTATTATGAGGTACGTACCATGATGTAGTATGAGGCAGTATGAGGTACCGAGAACAAATATGAGGCAATATGAGGTAACATGATATAGTATGAGGCAGTATAAGGCAGTGTCCTCGGTCCATAGCTGATAGTCAGGTGAGAGAATAGTGCCACAGTCATCTTGATCAACATAACCTCCTGCAGGCGCCCCCGTGGTCTGGTTTAAGGTGGTGTCGACAAGTTGCCTCGTAAACCCAGAGATATAAAACCGATATATCCTAAATATAAAACCATAAAAATTGAGGTCTTCGGGTCGTAAATGCAAAATTTATGGGTATTGTTAGGAGGGTAGAGTTAAAATGCTGTGATGCCGAAGCGACTTTTAACTTGCCAGGGCCAACACTGGATTATCTCACAGCTATGAAATTGGAATTTTATGCGGACGTAAAATTTTGAGAGAAAAACAAAAGCCCGGGGACCTGAACGTCGAAATATTGAAAAAATATTCAGTGGGATACGGAACCAAAGATCTCACGCACTTGAATTAAACTTTTAAAGATATTCAGTTGTACCTAGACTCAAAATATGTAACTAAAACTCAGTAAAATTATTCAATAGAACCCAGAGCCAAATAGAACCATAATAAAGACATTTGTATAATTTCAATAGAACCCCGAACCACAATAAAAAACAACACTACGAAAAATTAATCAAGCGGACAGAAAACGTTTCACTTTAACCTGAAACCAAAAAATAGAAACAAACGAAACGAAAATCTAAACCAAAATGAAAAAATAAAATAAAAAAACAGCTATGGAAATAAAAAATCACACCCACCCAGCCCCCCTTACTCCCAACCAAAAAATAATTCAAAACAAAGATACGAATGAAAGATGGACTCGATGTACACACAGTGAACAATAAATCATTGGACTCCCCACAGCATAAAATGAATCGTGTGTCAGGTGAAGCCGAAAACACCGTCGGGGTTGAGAGAACTTTTCTAATATATAATGTTTGTCAGGTAAACTTTAGAGCTCTGAGTCGCCACTTACCAGAAGATTCTCTACCATAAATTCTGCCCTCTAAATAATGTAAAGAGAGAGAGAGAGAGAGAGAGAGAGAGTTATATCCGCTTGAGGTAGAGTCTTATTGTAATTTTGACCTCATTTTGAATATTTTGTGTCTCCTTTAAGTCAGCCAGTTTTCTACCATAACTTTTGTCCCTTGGTGAAGACAGTCTATTGCTGGAGATAGTCTACTTACCGCATGTGTACGGGAATCCCTCTGTGATAAATAAATGTTCTGGCGTTAATCAAATAAAATATTATAAAGTGACGTCCCCGCAGTGAAGGGGTTGAATGATACTAATAAAATAATACCTAATGAAAGTAGAGTCTCAGCGTGATTTTGATACCATTCTTAACTGTGTTTTCATTCGTGAGTTAAATTTTGTCGCCTAGATGGTGTTGACAAAATTAATATCTGGCCAAGGTCAATAAGAGTCTCGGTGCAATTTTAGCGGCATTTTGCACACTGTGTGGTTTAATAAATCAGTCAGATAGATCGTCCCCTATATAACTTCTTACTAACCTTTGAGAATCTTGGCGGTGGTGGTGAGCCAGTGAGTAACTTAAGTTTAACCAGGTGAAAATATTAGACGGGAGAAGAGGAGAAAATCTTAGTAAAAAATGCACTTCTTCTTCTTCTTCTTCTTCTTCTTCTTCTTCATCTTCTTCTTCTTCTTCTTCTTCTTCTAGAACATAAGCAAAAAAACATGAAAACAAGGACAAAAAATGTGTCCAAAAAGGAAAACAATGAACAATTATGAAATACAAATTAAACATTAATGAATCTCAATGAATGACTGTAAACAACCAGGGAAAGTAAAAAGAAAACAAAAAACCTCCAAGAGTAACTACAAACAATATAAACATATAGGAAACACAAACTAAACATTACTATGCTTCTCAGATGGGTTACAAGGCTCCTGTGTTAGTAGAGAAGGGAGAGGGGATATGTTGGTGTGACTTATGGCGATGAGAGGAGCGTGAGGCTACTGTACACACACACACACACACACACACACACACACACACACACACACACACACACACACACACACACACACACACACACACATACACACTTCCCTGTAATCCTGTAGGGTTCGCTGGGGAGTGAGTCACGAGTGGTCAGCTTTAGGTACAGAAAGTGCCCCCGAGGCTTTGAAAACGGGATAAAGCTTTTCCCTATTGTTCAAAAAGCATTTTACACGTTTGCTTTCACAGCCCACCTCCGCCATCATGCAGGAGCGTAACGGTGTGGCTAGCTGGAGCGAGTTTCACCAGGGATGTGTGTTTGTCCCGTACAGTCGAATGATCTCCCACACCAACTATCCCGTGTAAGAATAACATGATGGGTACAACTTTTATATAGGTATTTTCAATGTTATTTTCACTGTCCATATACTGCACGCCATCAAGTCAGGAACTGTGTGTGGTCAAGGTCCAGAGGCAAGGTTAAACAAATATGTGTGTGTGTGTTTATCTTGTCCAGCAGAATGATCCCCGAAGGACACCGTTTATATGCTAGAGTCGTGTCTGTCTAGCGAATTAAGTCACAGCGTGTGTCTCTCTCCCCGAGTGAGTTTCAACATATCGTTTGTTTGTTCTGACCAGCTGGCGTGAGCCCCAAGACAAGTCGTTCATGTGGGAGGGAGGTTCTGTCATGTCTCTAGTTTTACCCAGAGAATACCGTCAACTATGTCACTGGAAACATAACTGTATGTCCTAGTGGCTTAACGACATACACCAGAGTATGTATGATTTTATGTCCAACAAATCTCATTCTTTATATAACGAGTAAATTTAGGAGTTAAAATCGTATCTGAAATTATATATAGATTCTTTATGTCTTTTATTTTTCTCAGTTCAAACTAACTCATAACATCTAAAGCATCAATACTCTCAAATCCCTCGTTGCTAGTTACTCCAAAATTACCCACCTCTTTGACATAGCTAAATCACCCACTAATTAATCCCTGCACTTGGAATCTAACGTCACATCTGAAGTCTCACCAAACGACTTACCTTCACTGTGTGTGTGTGTGTGTGTGTTAAGCTTGAGTGAACTGCAGGAAAATCTCAGGTTTGACCTTTCTGACTAATTGAATCTCCAGAGCGACCCATTCACCTTTATGTCAAGCTGGGTGTCGTGTGTACTGCCTCAGCTCCCAGCACTACAGTTGAGTGGATGAAGGTGACTTGCAGAACGCGATAATTACCCAAAATGACGGCCATTCAACGCTTGCTCATTCATTCTCCCTTTATTGATAGACATTCACTGTGAGGTATATTAATCATGAAGATAAGTTGTATATCTCTCCGTGTTATTCAGTATAGTTGTGGCGCATGTATAACAACCACTGTATGTTGTTATTCATTCTCTACTACCAATCTACCACCTATTGGTATAATTATGTATATCTGACATTTATTCGCTCCACTCCTTGCCTGCCACCTATTACTATTTTTGGTTCTATTTAATTATAGATGTGAAAAAATACATTTACACTTTATATATATATTTTTACATGTAGTGGCCGACAAAATCATCTTTCCCAGTTTTGTTTGGTGATTTTTTTTAAAGATGGCGAAACGTAATCAACAATTTACCTCCACTACATATGAACAGTTGGTAAACCTGACGGGGTAACATTATTCATCAGAGACAAGAAGCCCCGAGTCTCTATACGGAACATGAAACATAGCTTGGTTCGAAACATCCTAAAATGTCATGATTCGAAACATCCCAAAGTATCTTAGTTCGAAACATCCTAAAGTGGTTAATATGGTAAAATATATATTTCACAGTAGATTACAACATTTCTCAGTGTAATTAAATCATGCATCTGGAACCTCAGGATCAGTCATCTCCAGACCTGCCAACTGTTCAAAAGCTTCCCCAAAGAGCGTGTTGGGTGTTGACTATACCGCGATACATTCATCCAAACCAGGGAATATAGTACACCAGTCAGTACCTATTTTCTTCCACTAACCTATATCTCTGTCTCTTATCTGTTAGTACATTTGTGTATATTACAGTATAGGCTGGTGTATATATTACCCCAATAGTGCAATTTATTCACGAGTATTGCTATCACCCGCCTGCTTGTATGTCCACGTGTCTCAGTATACATCAGAGTGTGTATTTCGACCAGTAGTAAATATTATTGTTCCTGTTATTATTGCTATGTTTATTACGCCTACTGCACTGTAGTATACCGTGTGTCTAACTAATATTTACGGCTATTACTCTCTCTCTCTCTCTCTTCCTCATTTATCAACATCATCCCCGTCGCCCCCTTGTATATCAACCATTGCTTACTACCAATCACTCGTATTTATATCCGTGCCTCACCTGTGTCGCTGGCCAGATTAATAACCCTCCCACCTGTCTGTGAGTGACTGCAGGTCGTTCCTGACATATCTAACATTCCCGAGCGTCCTGGTAACTGCATTGAATGTCGGGGTCTCGTTAGAGCGACGCACGAGGTTGGAAAATAATTTAGAGTCAGGGGGTTGAGAGACAAGTTAAGTCAGTTATGTCTCCAGTGAGGGTGAGATGGAGACAATGGAAGGAAGGTGGAGGAGGTGGAGTGTTAGATGGAGGTGGTGGAGGTGGAGGAGGTGGAGTGTTAGATGGAGGTGGAGGAATAGATAGATGATGAAGATAAAGGAGTATAAGGAAGGAAGGGGAGAATGAAATGAAGTTGAAGTTAAATAATGAGTAAAAGGAAGAGAAAAAGGAGGAGGGAGGAAGATGGATTGCAACAGACCTAAAGAAAGAAAGAATAATATTGTATCTAAAAGAGGAAGAATCCATAAATTAAGAAGAAAAAAAACAGAGAAAGAAATAAGGAGAATAAATAAACACGAACGGGGAAGCAAGATAGAGAGAGATAGGAACAAATAAGAAGGAAAATCGTAAGAGGAACAGAAAGCAGAAATGGTTGAGAAAGTGGAACAACTGCAGGAAGAAGGAAGGGAGGAGAGAGAGAGAAAGAGAGAATATAAATAGAAATGGAAGACGGTAGGATACAGACGAAGGGGAGAGATATTTGGAGAAAAGTAGAGAGAAAGAGTAAATGGAAGAGAATAATAAAGAAAGAAGAAAAGAGACATATTGTAGGAAATACCTAACAAAAACAATAGCCGCGGTTGAGAGATAAAAAAAAATAATATTTATAAAAACATCTCCAGCAAAAATCAACAGAAACAAAAAAAAAACATCAAAGCTAAGATCAAAACAACGGCAAAGTCAACAGTGTCAATCGGAGCAACAGAATCAACATCAACGGGAATAACAAACAACGGAGACTCTTATAACAGTAATATAAGTGATAGAATGAGATCAATAACAGCAGTATAAATGACAAAATACAAGTCAATAACAACAGAATGATGACACAACAAGGACCAATAACAGCACAATAACCACCCAACAAGAAAACACATAATAACAACAACAAAAGCAACATAACAAAAGCAGCCAGTAAGAACACGCACACACACACACACACACACACACACACACACACACACACGACAGCCAAGAAGCAGTCAGGAGAGGCTTAAACACAAGAGGAGAAACAACGATAGCTCCCCGAGTGTGTTTGTGTTTGGCCAGGCAATAACCCCTGGGCGGTACACTACTACTGCTAAGGCAAGGCCACTACAGCGTTCCTCACCCGTTGTAAACATCCATACTTTTCTAACGCGGCCTCCAAACACACCTTCACTGCCGGGTGTTCTTAGGCCATAACACAGAAGCTATTACCAATCAACGCCGCCAAGTTTGTTTACGGTTTAGACACAAACAAAGGCACAGACGGTGAGAGGAGAGAGAGGAGAGGATCTTCTTGTTTGATAGGGGATAGAGGGAGGCTGGGAGGGAGGGAGGTCGAGAGGGAGGGACGGAGGTCGAGAAGGAAGGAAGGAAGGAGGGAGGGATGTCGAGAGGGGGGGAAGAGAAGATAGTAATTAGGTTAAGATAATGGATCTGTGTTTACAAAGTATGGTTGAGAGAAAAAGGTAAATGTTATTATAGTTTGATGAAAAGAAAATAAAAAGTTTGGGAAGTAGTTTTCTTATAGATGGTGAATTAATATATTATATTTGTCCTTCCATGGTTGATTACGTCTACTTTCTATTTGTTTTCATTGGTGTTTTGTTTCCTAATGATATCTTGAGTCTAATGATACATTGTTCCTAATTATAATAACTCTCCGGTGGTCATCATTAAATTTGACGGTGTTATATTAGAGAAGTCATTATAGATCTTCAAACTTAAAAAAAATAATACATCGTGTAATTTTTCCAAGTTGTTTACAAGTGAATGTAAACAAAGTATTAGGTTGGTTAATCTTGAGGTGTCTGATCATTTTTACTTTCACAATTCTTGAGAACTTCATACTCTCTCTCTCTCTCTCTCTCTCTCTCTCTCTCTCTCTCTCTCTCTCTCTCTCTCTCTCTCTCTCTCTCGGGCCGGTACGAACGACAACAAACAAACGAGGTATCTGGTAAACCGAGCTGCCTTGTGAAGATCTCATTTGCATGTCAGGTTAAAGGCATCAAAGGAAGCCGGCACACTCACCTGCCCGGCACCGAATTAAGAGAAGTAAAGGTGTGATTACAGCCAAGAGAATTCAAAGGTACAAATTAGCTTGAAGAAGTTAATTAATTGAGCTGTGCTTGTGGTATAGATGAGAGTCACGAGATTCTCTGGCGAAACAGTGAGGCATAGCTATAGGTCACGAGACACGAGACTATGGCGATACAGTGAGGCATAGCTATAGGTCACGAGACAAGAGACTATGGCGATACAGTGAGGCATAGCTATAGGTCACGAGACACGAGACTATGGCGAAACAGTGAGGCATAGCTATAGGTCACGAGACACGAGACTATGGCGATACAGTGAGGCATAGCTATAGGTCACGAGACACGAGACTATGGCGATACAGTGAGGCATAGCTATAGGTCACGAGACACGAGACTATGGCGATACAGTAAGGCATAGCTATAGGTCACGAGACACGAGACTATGGCGATACAGTGAGGCATAGCTATAGGTCACGAGACACGAGACGATAGCGATATAATGAGACATACAGGTACTTACAGGTCACGAAACATTCTTTAAAGAGATAAATAAGACATAGTTATGAATCACGAGTCTCAATTAAGACATACAAAGACACTAACAATAACCCTCAAAAGAAAGATCATATTTACAGATACTGAAGCTTCTATAGAGATAAAAGACACCTTTAAGAATATAATGACCCTTTAGCAGAGGTCAAAGGGCATCAGCCATTAAATCGGGTCATTAATGGAGGTTATGAGATATTTTAGAGATATATTGAGGCCAGGGTGAAGGTCAGAGGTCAAAGAGACATTCGGACGAGGTATTACGAGAGGTCACGACCGGCTCCGCGACGCAGTAAGGTTCTGCCTGGACAATAGAGAGCTACTGTGAAAGATGGTGGTGATTGGCTGTGTGTGTGTGTGTGTATGTGTGTGTGTGTGTGTGTGTGTGTGTGTGTGTGTGTGTGTATGTGTATGTATGTATGTATGTATGTATGTATGTATGTATGTATGTATGTTATGTATGTATGTATGTATGTATGTATGTATGTATATATGTATGTATGTATGTATGTATGTATGTATGTATGTATGTATGTATGTATGTATGTATGTATCCCCACCATAAACGCAGATTGAGCCACTTAATAATACACACTAAGTGGTGCCGTACATGGTGCCACTTGGCGTTTATGCAAATGAAGGAGGTGGTTTAGCGTGACCCAACCTTACTCCATGTCATGTTGGGTCAGACCTCGTTAAGATCAATGTCATGCCCAATTAACTCTCTCTCTCTCTCTCTCTCTCTCTCTCTCTCTCTCTCTCTCTCTCTTGCGGATTATGATAGAAAAATAATAAAAACGTGGAAGTATGTGAGAGAGAACACGGATTATTTACACGTAGTTGTCTCTACACACACACACACACCATCCTTGACCACCGAAGGGTCAAGACGTACCTGGCGCTCCTCTCGGAGCAGCCAGGTCAACTGTTAAGTTGGCCCATACCAACTCCCTCCCCTGAACCCTCCTCCCCACCGGAATATCAACAGGTTCACGCCAGAAGTTACAATTTCATTTAGGAAAGGAATGGAACCAGTGTTAAACAGAGGTGAACAGTGGTGAACAGTGGTGAACAGTGCTTAAGTCAGTGAGAACAACTCAACAGTAACAGTCGTACCCAAGTTAACCTTCACACAGTGAGGTCCCAGGTACCCAGTGATAACGGCCCGTGAGACCCAACAACAACCAGCGATGTGTTAATCCGTCTACGATAGGAAGGCCTGGGACCACACCTCACTCATATAACACCATCTGTGAGGGAATTACTACACCACATGTCCCTCATAACACCATATGTGAGGGAATTACTACACCACGTGGGGCCCCTCATAACACCATCTGTGAGGGAATTACTACACCACGTGGGGCCCCTCATAACACCATCTGTGAGGGAATTACTACATCACGTCAGGTCCCTCATAACACCATCTGTGAGGGAATTACTACACCACGTGGGGCCCCTCATAACACCATCTGTGAGGGAATTACTACACCACGTGATGCCCCTCATAACACCATCTGTGAGGGAATTACTACACTACGTGTCTGCTGTTCAACACCTCAGCGCACAAGATCTACGTGACCTCCACCGTAAACATTAATCTGTATGTTCACTGTATGTTCCTTCACCTTTCTCTAGTGAAGGCCTTTGTTAAACCACCAATGTATGAAATAAGTCATTTATGTCCAATGTATATTTTCAACCTTCGGGCTGCAGAACTTCCTCAATAAACCGTTAATTATTATTATTATTATTATTATTATTACACACACACACACACACACACACACACACACACACACACACACACACACACACACACACTATTGATCTGCTCAGTGGACAACGGATATATATATGGACCACCTTGTTTGTTGATACACATAATTTGTATCATAAAGACTGTACATACAAGCTTATTTCACCTGAAGATTAACCAATCCTAGCGCTATTGGGGGGGGGGGGGTGATAGGTTAGGTTAGGTTAGGTTAGGTTAAGGGATTCTTTATATACGTTTTATTTACGAGACAAAGGTCGTAGTAGATAGTCTCTCTCTCTCTCTCTCTCTCTCTCTCTCTCTCTCTCTCTCTCTCTCTCTCTCTCTCTCTCTCTCTCTCTCTCTCTCTCTCAACCACCTCTTAGAATGGCCCCTTCCTCCTTCTCCCCCCCCACCCTCACACCCCGTCCCACACAACACAAATATTTATCATCACCACAATCACCTCAGTTAACCAGTCTACCACACCACTCACCCATCCATACCTCATTCCCCTAATAGAGGCCAGACAGGTAATGTGGCTTTCCAAACTTGATCGACATTATTTTTTGTATTTCAGGATTTATTGGATCAAGTAATATTAAGGCCTGTGTGTGTGTGTGTGTGTGTGTGTGTGTGTGTGTGTGTGTGTGTGTGTGTGTGTGTGTGTGTGTGTGTGTGTTTGTGTGTATATGTGTATTGTGTGTTTTTTGTGTTGAGAGTATTTGAGGCGGTTTTTATTATTGTGTATGTATGTGTGTATGTATAAATGTTTGTATGTATGTATGTATGTATGTATGCAAAATTATCAGAATGTTATTTTCATGTGAATTACTGGACCAACTGTGTAATCAATATGACCAAAATGTGTGCGTGATATAAATGTTTACTAATGTTATTTTTATATTTATTTAGTGGAACAAAAATGGCTATATAATGGATTAATGGAGACTTGTGATTACCTAAGGGATATTAATGTTTATGTGAGCGATTAACTCATTAACTGCGGGGTATTTAATAGACACGTGATTATATATACCTCATTTAAAAGGGATTAAATGCCTTATGTACGGGATTTAATAATGAGTTATATAATCTTGATATATTTCATTATTTACTCCTATCACAGCCAGGTATAATATACAACCTCTTTCCTATAATCACCCTTAGCTATATGTGGTATAATTTATAACTACGTGTGTGGGTTAAAAGGATAGACCTCCCCCTCTATAACTAATATAACTACCTGGTATAGCGCCTAGTATCATCATATAATATAACTACCTGGCATAGCGCCTAGTATCATCATATAATATAACTACCTGGTATAGCGCCTAGTATCAACATATAATATAACTACCTGGTATAGCGCCTAGTATCATCATATAATATAACTACCTGGTATAGCGCCTAGTATCATCATATAATATAACTACCTGGTATAGCGCCTAGTATCATCATATAATATAACTACCTGGTATAGCGCCTAGTATCATCATATAATATAACTACCTGGTATAGCGCCTAGTATCATCATATAATATAACTACCTGGTATAGCGCCTAGTATCATCATATAATATAACTACCTGGTATAGCGCCTAGTATCATCATATAATATAACTACCTGGTATAGCGCCTAGTATCATCATATAATATAACTACCTGGTATAGCGCCTAGTATCATCATATAATATAACTACCTGGTATAGCGCCTAGTATCATCATATAATATAACTACCTGGTATAGCGCCTAGTATCATCATATAATATAACTACCTGGTATAGCGCCTAGTATCATCATATAACTCGACCTAAAGTTTATCATACTCTTTAATATTTATTTTTCATCGCATTATAGAACTAGAATTTCATTTCCCCTATTGTAATTTTTAGGCACCAGTTTAATAGCAACGTTTACTAGCACAAGGTAACTAGTTATGGCATGAGTATATGTATGTCACCCACCTTGTAACATATTATTCATTAAGTGTAATAAATAATTTCTTCCAAACACATTATTTTCCCTCGTTGTCATGTTTTTATTGGGTCTTAGTTAGCTTAAGAAGGGCGTAGTTCATTCGATAAATTCCAGCTCCCGGTATCGCATAAAGCTCTGTTTGTTTGGTGTGTGTGTGTGTGTGTGTGTGTGTGTGTTACAGGTCTAGGTTGGTTTCTTGTTCACTTTTAGAGTTATGTTAGAGTTAGGTTAGGTTAGGTTAGGTTAGGTTATATTAGGTTATATTGGTAAGCTTAGTTTTCATTAGATTGGGTTAAATTCCACCTTTATCCTACACCAATACTTGTGGCTTCTAAAATCAAACTAACTTAACCACATTTCCATGACTTAGGACCCAGCGACAGCCTGAAGAAATATTATTAGTCAGATTGAGATTAATGGTGACAAGTTTGTGGTGCTGTGTTCTTTATGGTTATTAGTGGCGCTTCATCAGTAATGGCGTGACTCAGACCGGTCCTTTAACATATGTGTCTTGTCTTGTTGGTGATTAATGTTGTGGTTTTGTGGTGTTTGTAGCATGTGTGGCGTTGTGGTGTTTGTTATATGCGAAGCGAAGAGCTGTAGAACGGGCAACAAAAAAAAATTAAGAGGAGGAAAAAGAGTGAGGAAAAGGCAAAAAAGAAAATTAAGAAAGAGAGATAGAGAGAGCTAACGAGAATGGTAAAGAGAAAGAAAGTGAGAGAAATTGAGAGAAAGCAAAAGAGAGAAAGAAAAATGAGAAATAGTAAGCAACAGAGACAAAGAGAAATCGAGTGAGTTAAAGAGAAACCCAAAGAAAAAAAGAGCCAGAGAGAGAGAGAGAGAGAGAGAGAGAGAGAGAGAGAGAGAGAGAGAGAGAGAGAGAGAGAGAAACAAGAAAAATACCCCAGTCCCTAGTTTCATTCTGTCGCCCGATAATGTCATCAATAAATCAACTGGGGACATAATTACAGTGACCCACCTACCCACCCACCCACCCGCCCACTGACCCACCCACCCACTCACCTTCACACAATGATTAAGTGTCACAACATCCATCAGTTTACAAATTGTTCGTTATCATCCCAAAATCACAAAGGAGGGAGAGAGAGATGTTCAGCAATACCCTGGATATTCTTACTGCAAAATGGATTAACATATTGAAGGATTAAGTTAACACGAGTGGGTAAAGTAATAATGAGGGAGGGTGTTTCGGGGGGTGGGGGGGAGACATGAGAGCAAGATCATATTGTATTAGTAATTATTGCATTATGTCGTTTAGTCTCATGAGGTGTGGCTTCTTGTGGTGTCTGTCTTCTGAGGTGTGGCTTCTTGTGGTGTCTGTCTTGTGAGGTGTGGCTTCTTGTGGTGTCTGTCTTGTGAGGTGTGGCTTCTTGTGGTGTCTGTCTCGTGAGGTGTGGCTTCCTGTAGTGTCTGTCTTGTGAGGTGTGGCTTCTTGTGGTGTCTGTCTTGTGAGGTGTGGCTTCTTGTGGTGTCTGTCTTGTGAGGTGTGGCTTCTTGTGGTGTCTGTCTCATGAGGTGTGGCTTCTTGTGGTGTCTGTCTCATGAGGTGTGGCTTCTTGTGGTGTCTGTCTTGTGAGGTGTGGCTTCTTGTGGTGTCTGTCTTGTGAGGTGTGGCTTCTTGTGGTGTCTGTCTTGTGAGGTGTGGCTTCTTGTGGTGTCTGTCTTGTGAGGTGTGGCTTCTTGTGGTATCTGTCTCGTGAGGTGTGGCTTCTTGTGGTGTCTGTCTTGTGAGGTGTGGCTTCTTGTGGTGTCTGTCTTGTGAGGTGTGGCTTCTTGTGGTGTCTGTCTTGTGAGGTGTGGCTTCTTGTGGTGTCTGTCTTGTGAGGTGTGGCTTCTTGTGGTGTCTGTCTTGTGAGGTGTGGCTTCTTGTGGTGTCTGTCTCATATGGTGAACGTTTGTTTTGTTTTGGTTTGTTAGTCTTCTGGTAAACTTTACTTTTATATTCTCCTTTTCATTCTCTCTCCCTCTTCTTTTTTTTTATTTTATTTTCTTCCTATCTTATACTTTTTCTCCAAAAGAACTTTGATGTGTGCTTCTCTTACCACAAAGAACAATAGCGTGTGTGTGTGTGTATGTTGTAAGACATACTTCATACAGAATTGATTATATATTAACAAAAAGTTAAAATCCTAAAAGCAACTTGCATCACCGTACAAGAGTGACTGTCACAGGTGTCTGAGTATCAAGTGTTATGGTCAAATAATCATTAAGTTCCACATTACATAACTCCCACAGAGAATGGCAACCCAAGCAGTCTCTGTATATTACAAAATTCTGATACTCTTTTTGCCCAATAGAGATTCTTCATCTTTTAAGGTACAACAATTTACAGCGATATGGCGTCACAAATTTATCCCTCAGACAGACATCAACACTACCACCACGTCCCCCCAAGCCGAGGTTGAGTAATTGAATGTCTTCTATGGAGCATAACACAGGTGGCGTGTTGATGGATAACCTTGTTTCCCTCACCCCCTGGCCACAGATGTTCCTGCTCCTCTTAACTCCTCCTTCAGACTTCTCACATACGTTGGGGATGGCCCTGAAGGGTTTTGGTAAGGAGGAGCGCGAGAAGCTGGCTGGCGAGGTTTCAGTGGGAGGCTGGAGGGGCGTTGTTATGAGAGGGTGAGAAGAGTAGGAGGTCAAGTGGACAAGGGGCATCTCTTTTGGCCAGTGGGTGCTGTTGCTCACTCAGGATCACCGCGTGTGTGTGTGTGTGTGTGTGTGTGTGTGTCGTTCAGTGTGTAGGAGGGAAGGAGTTAGAGTATAGTACGAACCTTCAACCAACTGCTGCTGGTCACGGTAGCCTACAGGACACCAACTTGTCACTCTCACGCCACCACCACCACTATCACTACCGTACAACGACACTACCACCATAGCACACCACGCCACTACCATCACACCACCATTATCACCACCACCACTACATCACTAATTACCATATCATAGTTAACAGTTTACACGATACTCTGCCAGACATAAAACAGAAAATACTCAAACACAATTTAGGGTCATCTCATTCGTGTAGTAGGTTCGAGATGACCACAATCAACACCCAGCCTAAATAAACACACACTAGGCATGGTAGTATCTCTTGGTAAGTTATAAGAGAGAGACAGAGAGGGGGAGAGAGAAGTAGAGAAAGAAAGCGATGGGGAGAGAGAGAGAGAGAGAGAGAGAGAGAGAGAGAGAGAGAGAGAGAGAGAGAGAGAGAGAGAGAGAGAGAGAGAGAGAGAGAGAGAGAGAGAGAGAGAGCACACAAAAGAGAGAGAATGGGTCAGACACTCCTGGTCAAAACTATGAATTAAATGAAAGACAAACTAAAACATAAGTCTTATATCACAATTAATGATTCATAAATACAAATAACATGAAATATCTTACAATGATAATTAATATAAACAAAATCTACAATGAATAGAAATTTGCCATGGTATTTAAAGCTCCTGGTATTAAATTAGAATATATTAAGTATGAATATATGAATACACAATTATACTTACAGATATGGAATTTGTAATGAATAGAAATTGGAATTAGATAAATTATTTAATGTTTAATGAATTTTAGGCATTATTTCCGGTTCAATCTTTCAAGAGTTATGTTTTCATTATGTAAAATATTACCTCCATTTCATTTATACAATGTTGAGTGAAAATAATTCGCTCTACCTCAACAATATGTAAAAATCTACACCACTATCATCACCACCACCACCACCAATACCATCACCACCACCTTCATCATCACCACCACCACCACCAATACCATCACCACCACCTTCATCACCACCACCATCACCAATACCATCACCACCACCTTCATCACCACCACCAATACCATCACCACCACCCTCATCATCACCACCACCACCAATACCATTACCACCACCTTCATCATCACCACCACCACCACCAATACCATCACCACCACCTTCATCACCACCACCACCACCACCACCAATACCATCACCACCACCTTCATCATCACCACCACCACCACCAATACCATCACCACCACCTTCATCACCACCACCACCACCACCACCAATACCATCACCACCACCTTCATCATCACCACCACCACCACCAATACCATCACCACCACCTTCATCATCACCACCACCACCAATACCATCATCACCACCTTCATCATCACCACCACCACCACCAATACCACCACCACCACCTTCATCACCACCACCACCACCACTCCTAAAACTCTTACTCATGAGAAAATACAGTCAAAGAAGCATTTATTATACAGGATAGTGAATAACACACGAATGTATACTCTGCTATACACCTCATACAACTCTTCAGGGGAATACATCTAAAGTAGAGGTGAGAGAAAAGAAAGGGGAATACATCTAAAGTAGAGATGGTAGGGTAGAAGGCCATCTGGGTCCACAATAGCTTAACTTCGTCATTGTTTTGGTCTGTGAAATACCCAACGCAGGGAGTCATGGAACCAACAGCAGTGTTAGGTCAGTGTAATGCGTTTCAGCTTCTCATATTGTCACATTATCCTAAATCAACAAACGTCAATCCTCCTTCCTTCCTTCCTTCCTTCCTTCCTTCCTTCCTTCCTATTTCATGTTATTCCTCCTCTGTTTTCCATCCCTCATTACCCCATCAACCCTCCTCCTTCCTCCCCTTTATTCCCTCTCATTTTACCACCCTGCCCTTCTCTCTCCCTCTCACTTGACCACATTGCCCTCCATCAATATCCCTCCCTCTCCTTCTTCTTTTTCCTCCTCTCATTCCCTCTCACATCAATTCTAATCAATCCTCCTCACCTCCCCTCCTCTCTCACGTCACCAAGCCAACATGACCTCACCTCACGTCACAACACCACAGTGCCTTCAATATACTATTACTTCCTCCTAGCTCCTCACAGTCAAAAAAACCTCCACAGCACGACACCTCCTAGCTCCTCACAGCCATCACCTCGACAGCACAAAATCTCCTAGCTCCTCCTAGCTCCTCCTAGCTCCTCACAGTCAAAACAACTCCACAGCATGACACCTCCTAGCTCCTCACAGCCATCACCTCCACAGCACGACACCTCCTAGCTCCTCCTAGCTCCTCACAGCCATCACATCCACAACACGACACCTCCTAGCTCCTCCTAGCTCCTCACAGCCAACACCTCGACAACACGACACCCTCGCCATTATACTGCGACTTCACAACTCTGATTCGTGTTCAGTAAACATTAGAGATTTGTGTAGCGTGAAGTTTCTTGCTTGTGTGTGTGTGTGTGTGTGTGTGTGTGTGTGTGTGTGTGTGTGTGTGTGTGTGTGTGTGTGTTTCTATCCATGAGCTCGTGTGTGGAAACATTACATGCTTGTGTGTATGTGCGTGTCTGGAGTGTGTGTGTGAAGTTGCTCGCGCTTTCACAGCTGTGTGCGTGGGCCTGTGTGCGTTTAAATGCACGTTTTGCATGTATCTTGGTGTTAGGTTACCTTAAAGCTCATGCGTTGCACTGTGTGTGTGTGTGTGTGTGTGTATGTTTTAGCGAGTGATCTCTTATGGTGTTACATATATAGTACTATTGTTGTTGTACACCTCTCTCTCTCTCTCTCTCTCTCTCTCACTGGCTGGTGCGTGTCTGGGGCCTGAGAGGGGAGAGGGGGGGGGGGGGGACAGCGACGGAATTTTTAAATTAATAAATGATACGCACTCGTGTTCGACCTTTAGTGTGTTCCCCTCCTGCTGAATCGTGGTAGACTGGCTAGTGTTTACAGAGAGAGAGAGAGAGAGAGAGAGAGAGAGAGAGAGAGAGAGAGAGAGAGAGAGAGAGAGAGAGAGAGTTTGTGGTATTGGATGAAAAGTTACACCAGTGGTCTGAGGGTTTACCGTGTGTGTGTGAAGAAGGTCTCGGTCTGGAGCTGATGTGATCTGGGATATATTTAGCCTCTTGCTTATTGGCCTGCAGGGTTGTGACGTCATGGATGAGATCACTATCATCACCTAACCGCCTTTCCTCATTATTACCATCACCATCATCACTATTCGTCCTCATTGTCATCATCATCATCAACACCACCATTACCATCACCACCACCATCATTACCATCTTCTTCACTACCATCATCACCAACACCTCAACCAATACTATCGTGACCACCACTATCACCATTAACATCATCACCACCAACACCACATCACCACCATAAGCCATAAAACCTCATCAACTACCATGGTAATATCATTTCCATCATCATTTCCCATTAGCAGCAGCTGCAAGAAAGCCATTAACAGCAGTAACAACAGCTTATCATCGTCAGCAGCAACACACACAAGAGTAGTGAAGGTATCTGGCAACAGTGAAAGCATAAATAATTGTTTACAGTGAAATCACATACAATAACCACAATAACAGCACCAATAACACAAGTAACAACAACAGAATAACAACAGTAGCGGAGATACGTGAAGGAACAGCAGTAAAGGCGATAGCTGGAATGAAAACAGCTCAACAGCAACAGTGGCAGTAAACGCTGCCATTGGCTCCCGTGAGGTGATCATCAGGAAGCGAGGATTAACAGTGTTGCCAAAACCCAGTGACCTCTATACCACCACCACAGCTGCCCGACAGTCACTATTGATGTGCCTTCGTATTATCTCTCTCTCTCTCTCTCTCTCTCTCTCTCTCTCTCTCTCTCTCTCTCTCTCTCTCTCTCTCTCTCTCTCTCTCTCATAATCTCACACTCCCTCTAGCTCGTCATGTGAGGTAACTTTCAACATGCTTTCATCCAAGTTGTCAAGAAGACACTTTTAAGGCCGTTGCTAATATAAGATTAAGAGGAAAGTGTTAAGACGTGAGTAGACTTAGTCATAAACATAAGGTAATGGAAGCGTGTGTTTTAAGTAGGCAATTTGAGAGAGAGAGAGAGAGAGAGAGAGAGAGAGAGAGAGAGAGAGAGAGAGAGAGAGAGAGAGAGAGAGAGAGGGGATGGAAAGGACAAGAGATAAGGAGGTGAGAGTACACGCACTCTTACTTATACTGACAATGTCTCTCACTCCCACTCTTAAGAGATCAAAGTGCCTTTTCCATTGTTTGAGACCACGAAAAGTCCTCTAGGGGAAAGGGGGGAAGGAACAGGAAGGAGAAGGGTACAGGGAAAGGGGGGAGAAAAGTAGAAGAGAAGGAGAGAGGAATATAAAGGGGTCATAAAGGAAGGTGAATGGAGAAAGATGTTGAAGGAGAAGGGAAAGTGAGGTGGAAAAAAGGTGGAAAGGGGAATGGGAAGGAATGGGAAGACAGTGGAGAAAGGAGAGGAGAAATGGGAAAGGGTGGTTATAGGAGAGAGTGAGAGACAGGGAGTAAAATAGAAGACACAAGAAGCCAAGAAGGAATAAACAAGGGAAATAATAGAAAAGGGGACTATGAAGCAGGTGAAAGGGGAGGGAGTTGTAAAGGGGCAAAGAAGAGGAAGTGAAACAGAAGGAGGAGGAGGAGACGAAGGAGGATGGGGAGAAGGAGGAGGAGGAAAGGGGGTAAGGTAGAGTCTCTGTAGCTATTGTTGTTGAAGATTACCCCAGGGTAGACCAATACCCTTCTTACCTCACGACTATATCCGGCTCTTACGCTATTTTCTTGGACGTCGACCTTGACTGTATTCTCTTGCCCTAGGGGTCATCCTTAGTTGCGTTCCTTCAACAAAAAGGTCGTACTTGAATGTGTTCCTTCATCCTAGATGGTACAGAGACAAATATACTCCCAGAATCCTTTTTTTTTTTATCAAATTCGTTTAAATGAATCCAAATTAGTCTTATATTCCCGCCTATGACATTACTTATTAACAAATTATAAAAACAAAAAAAGACCGGGACTCAGTAATCGATATATCTAGCCAATATTTGTTTGTTTATTTATCCTCTCATCTTTCCGGGTTAACTTTTGTTTTTATGGGCCAGATCGTACGAGTGAGCGGTTCACTGGCTGTGTTTTGGTTTCACTTCAGCCTCGAGTGTTTGAGTATCGCTTCCTCTCGCTCCTAAAAATTGGGAGTCTAAAAAAAAAAATATGAATTACAAATAAGCATCGATTTTTATGAATATTTTAACAGCAATTTGTCATTATCAGCTGAAAACGCCAACTCTACCGCCTGTTGAAGCTTCACGAAATAACCCCCCGGGAAATAATGAATAAGCAAACATTGACGTCACGAAGATATGAAAATTTTAAAGGATTGTTATTCATCCTGTAACAAAAAAAATGACGATCACAGAATTCGAGGGAATATTTTCTTTTTTTTTTCTCGTAAGTTATTTACTCAAAGGGCAATACATGAGTCATACGTCATACAAGAGAATGGCATTTCATGGAATAATTCATAACCAAATACAGGGCATGTCTGTCTGTTTGTTTTTTGAGTACAGGTAGCCAATAAAAGAAAGTTTAGCTCAGAATGTAAACACGTCCTGGCTATTACAGAGTGTGGGAATACGTGCAGCGAATGATTATATACAGAGAATGAATCATTGCCACAACTTGATGAGACGGAGAGGAAAGAGCAGAGAGACAGAGACAGACACGCAGACGGCAAACAGACAGGGGAGAGGCAGGCAGGCATGAAAGAGACAGCAAACAGACAAATAGACAGAATGAAAGACAGAAAGGCAAGAAGTCAAACAGAATGAGAGACAGCAAACAGACAGCAGAGAGGCAGACAGACAGAGAGGCTGACAGCACAACAGGAATGAGAGACGTGATTCGATGAGAGAAATCTGATGAAATGTGCTGAGAGAGAGAGAGAGAAAGAGAGAGACACGAACATTTACTGTATATGCCTATTAACAATATTCAATGCATAGATG
Organism: Homarus gammarus; assembly: GCA_958450375.1. Taxonomy (NCBI): domain Eukaryota; kingdom Metazoa; phylum Arthropoda; class Malacostraca; order Decapoda; family Nephropidae; genus Homarus; species Homarus gammarus. The sequence goes on along the minus strand of CAUDMG010002285.1, from coordinate 1,374,442 downwards.
AACATGATAAAGAGAATAGACAGACAGACAGACAGACAGACGAACAGAGGAGAAGAAGAAGAAGAAGAAGAAGAAGAAGAAGAGTAACATAGTGATGAGAAAATATATTTAGCATCAGCAAGCGTTGAGAGATTACACCGGTGAGTGAATCTGAGTGAATGAAGGAATCTCGGGGAACGTGCTGAGGCTCTGATTAAAAAAAGAGAGCGAGAGCGAGAGAGAGAGAAAAAAACTAATTCAGGTGTGTGTGTGTGTGTGTGTGTGTGTGTGTGTGTGTGAGGGATTGTGCTGTTGTCAGAGTGGTATCGATGACAGCATCTGAGAAATTGTATCCGGGTGGTGATGAAAAAGAGAGAGAGAGAGAGAGAGAGAGAGAGAGAGAGAGAGAGAGAGAGAGAGAGAGAGAGAGAGAGAGAGAGAGAGAGAATTGTATGTAGTAAAACAAAGCACCGCACCAGACCTGAAGAGGGAGGTGGCTAAGGGTGGGAGTCTTCGGTAGGGAGGGGGGGGGGGGTCTGGGGGAGGTGCTGGGGTAGGTGTTGGGGGGGGTGAGGGGGTCTGGGGGAGGTGCTGGGGTAGTGATGTATGGCCAGGTTGTTGTATCCTACACTCGCTGTATTGAAGGAAGGGTCTATAGGATTCCTTTCTAGTGATTGATAAGGATATGAGAAAGCGTGTTTAGGAGGGCGGCGAGTTGTGTGATGTGTGGGAGGGTGTGGGTGGGTGGGTGTGTGGGTGTGGTGTTAAACAGGAGGTAAGGTGTAGTGCATGGTGTGGGCGGTGTGTGGGTGGTATGGTGAGTAGGTGGGTGATAGTGTGTGAGTGGGTGGTATAAAAGAAGGGGTGAAGTATAGTGGATGATGGTGTGGGTGGTGTGAAAGTGGCTGTGAGGTGTGATGGATGAGGAGTGTGGATGAGTATGGAAAGAGGATATGGTGGAGTAATATATTTCAAGGTGGAGTGAGGAGTAGTGGTATGGAGTGAGAGACAGACTGTTGTGAAATACTGTAAAACGTGAAGGAGCAGAAAGGGAAGTAGAGAAGGAAATGGAGGAGGGGGAAGAAGAGGAGGAAGAGGAGGAGGAGGAATAAAGGGAGACGAGGGAGAAGGGCGTCAACTCCACACCATTGATTTCGTAAACAAAGAGCTCAGGAAGCAAGGAACAATATGCAAGGCTTATAATTGTTATATCCAGGTAACTCACAATGGTACCTCCGTAAGTGGGGTCAACAAGAGTCAGTGACCCCGAGAAGAGAGAGAGAGAGAGAGAGAGAGAAGTAGAGGGAGATAAAATGAGAGAAAAACTGGTGAGAAACAGGAAAAAAGTGATGGAAACTTGAAGAAAGAGAGATGAAAAATTAGGCAGATAAAGTGACACACACACACACACACACACACACACACACACACACACACACACACACACCCAGCCAATCTTACCTTCTTACACTGTCACTGTGTTGAAATGCTCTGTAGTATAACCTTCTCATCCCACCTACTGTAATTATTTTATATCATATTTGTATCACTACTGTTACTTGTATAGCATTTGTCAAACAAGTGACCCATTCCTCAATTATTTAAATGTATATTTTCAGTATTCCGACAGCCTTGCTCTTTCAGTAAACAGTCATTATTTTTATTATGATCATTATTATTATTATTGTTATTATTATTATTGTTATTATTATTATTATTTTTATTATTATTATTTTTATTAATTATTATTATTATTATTATTATTATTATTATTATTATTATTACACACACACAACTACCGGTTACACATTACATTTCATTAATCCCCCAGTAATACATACCCGGTATATATTTACACCAACTACACATGAAACTCACATTATTGTCAATAGCATCACGAGCCAACGAGATTTGACGTGATTTTGTTAAATAATAATACAAGATACATATACCATCTACACGTTAGTCTCACACATTTATATTTCGCACAATAGAATCAAATTATACCAGTTTCTCAATAATACGAAAATACTGTGTATAATTAGCAGCTTCTGTGATAATACGTACCACATATGCCTTCTACACATTAGTCTTCCACATCTATAATTAACCCGATTGAGTCAAAATTATACCAGTTTCTTGAAAATAAGAAAATTCTTTCTAAAATTGCCTCGAGTGATGGCCGCGCTTATCGTCCAGAAGCGTTTCCCCACAAAACAGAAAACGGGACACACGCTTTCATTCGTCCTTGTCCTCTCTCTCTCTCTCTCTCTCTCTCTCCAACATGCAATACGTTGATTTTTACTTCGATATTCCAAACTCTTATACTTTCCTTTCATAGTTTTATATTTTGAAAACTTATATGGATACAGTTTTATGGTGTTTATAGTCTCTTATTTTCATACTTTTATAATTCCATTCTTTAAAAAAATCACGAATGTTATTTTTACCTTGTTATTGTAAACTTTTATACTTTTGTCCTATAGTTTCCTCCTAAACAAAAAATTATGAATAGGTTCTACATAATAATACTTTCTTCTCCGAATAACAGAAATTTCCTTCCAAAAGTTTACTTATTTTTCTCTCTATACTGAACTTTATTCACATATCTTATACCTTCATCTTTTGTAAAATATCTAAGTTTTGTTTTTATTCGCGATTATAAAGAATAGAAAGATGCCGAGTTCCATATTTTCCTCCCATAATAAAGGAATTACACAATCAGTAAGTCAACTCTTCTTTAAATTAATGTTATTATTTTCACATTTTACCGCTAATGTAACGGATGGGGTGAATGTGTTTTTTGATGTGGGAAAGTGAACGTGAATCTCATAGTCTGTGCGGATATAGTACACTAGTGGGTCGACTAGGGGGTGCCTCACTTAGTAGCCGGTAGTAGAACTAGTACCGGCGATAGTTTGGTCAGTACACTGAAAAAATACCTTAACTTCATACTGTACATATATTCACTCAGGACACAACATTTATGAACAAAATGTATTGGAAAAAAATATGTTTGCTGATTTCGTCTCCCACCTTGGGTTAAGTTAGTCTATGTAGTTTAGGTAAAGTCTTAGTGTAATTTTGATGTTGAATATTGGACACTAGTTGGTTTTTGTTTTTTGCTGAAGATGACCAGTCAGGTACGTTCTTAGATCTTCAGATACCAGGAATCGCCATCACAGGAACCTTTCATAATAAAGACACAATTCGGTGAATTTTGCCTCTGCAATCAGCAACTTCGATCAACTTCTTTCTTTCGTGGTCACTCATTTTTTTTAGGATGAGGTAACAATACAGTGACTGCCATGAAGGCGACTCGGGGAGTTTAACTTTTGTGATAGAATTTTTATACAAAATATTTCTATTCATATTCATTCATTCTTATTCATAGCTTCATTCAGACATGTCAGTCATCACAGGTACAGGGGTCCCTAGGATGTATCACCTTCAGACTATGGCCCAGCTTCCTGTGGTCTGGCTGAGTCCTTACATTTACTCAGATACAATAAACACAAAAGGTTTAATACAGTAATAGAGTAATGCCATATTTCGTCATGCAAACATTTTAGTAAATCTTTCTCAAATCAACACAATGACTTAAAATTGGTGGTCGTTGGCTGCATTAAGTCACAAATAAAAACAATCATCCCTAACACCGGAAAATTTCAATCAGTCAGATCAAGAAAACCAGATTTAACCCCACCAAAGTTTACTCCCACACAACCCTTGACACCCTTTCATTAATGTTGAAAATCGTGCAGCTGTGAAATATTGCAAATGTAATTGAAAGAGCTGTAGGAAACAATTAGTTGCTAGTGAGTGTTCTTCTCTCTGGAGGCAGTGTAACCTTCACCTGATATATTGCTCATTAATTCACCTTATAACACATTCATGCTCGAGATTTCAACAGTTAAATTGGCGTCATTTTCACATTAAAAATTCCAGTTGTTGATATTTCTTCTATGTATCGACGCAAGGACACACTAACGTGGAGACCCACTATCGTTGGCACACTAACGCAGAGACGCACTAACGCAGGAACATATCAATGAAACTGCAGCAGCGTAAAAATGTACCAACGCAAAAACATACATCCACAAAGACGCAAACAAGTAAAAACACAGAAACAAAAACGCAACGATACAAATACATGGACACAGTTGTTTACATAAGAACTCAAAATTATGAGAATCTAACGCGTATAAGAGAGAGAGAGAGAGAGAGAGAGAGAGAGAGAGAGAGAGAGAGAGTTAATTGCACTGTCACATTATACACGACGACACCAGAGTGAACAAACCTTCTGTAACAAACACACTCTCTCTCTATCTCTCTCTCTCTCTCTCTCTCTATGCCTGACCAATGATATATGGTGACGAATAATGATGAATCTGCTCCAAACTTTCACCAGAGAAAGTTGACTCTTACGTTTTTTAATAGGAGAAAGTTAACTGGGTGGTCACTAAGAAGTTAGTATATACATGCTTTAACTTTCAGGTTATTTTTAATCATTTTATCGCAATATTTGACAGTGAAAGTAACTAATTACACATACACACACTTACATACATACATACATACATACACACACACACACACACACACACACACACATACACACACATACACACTGTTACGCCGTCTCTTAATATCCAGGTTCTAGGCGTAACCAAACAAAAAGTGAAGTAAATTAAAAGAAAATAAAAATAAATAAAGTAAACCTTTAAGAATTTAATTGATTAAATATTAACACAATAAAGAGCCTCGTAGGCTGTCACACCAAATTGATTCACCATCGAAACTTTTAAGACACAACTGATACTAAACATCGAAACATCAAATGAATAAAAATAAAGCATTGGATTACGTTAACACTGCATAAACATATAAAAACTATCACTGAAATTAACTAACGTGAAACAACACTGAATTACTTGAATACAACTAAGCAAATACTGATGGACACAAACAGAGACATAAATAGGTACTCACATAGATATACCACATTGGTGGCGACAGGAACAACACAAATAAATTTAGTACAAGTAACAAGTGACACTCAAAGGATGTGGACTGTATGACAAGAGGACTTAACTGACTCAAGTCAGTTGGTGGGTCCTATATATAAGGTCGGCTCCCGCCACGCGACCCGCCGGTGGGTCGTTTAACGATGCAGATGGTCGTTAGAGAACAAAGAATGCTGGTTACAATACAAAATAAAGAAATAAGATGGGCTTGAACAAATAATGACAGTTAAAACCTTAACAGCACAGGGTAAGGTGACTAGAATATATAATAGTAAATTTAACACATCATTACAGGAATAATATGGAACATGGGAGCATGTTATATATATAAAAAAAATAGAAAAAATACGACACGGTCGTAACACTTCCCCCCATAAAATAAAATTTTGCTTGCACAAATTTTGATATGACAAGTGTTCCGACACCTTGAAGTCCAACAAAAAGTATTACCCTTCTTCAACAAATCAGTAAGGGGTGGTGCCAACTCGGCAAAAATACAAATATATCTCTGGTAATAACCCACACAACCCAAAAATCTGCGGACTTGTCGTTTGTTACATGGAACAGGCATCTAAGAAATAGTGTCACACCTTGCTGTGGGAGGAGCAAGTTTCCAACCCAATTACATGTCCCAGATACAAAAGTTGAGCACAAACAAATTCTGACTTAGCAAAGTTTATAACAAACAAGTCCTACATTTCCTATCTCAGTGAAGAGAGCGTCTAGCTAACATAAATGGTCTGACCAAGTGTCAGAAAAAACTTACATCTAAATATACTACACAACCAGGACAATCGGCTGACTCGTAACCTCAGCCTTTGAAAGGTAGCAGGGGCATTGCAAAGCCCAAAAGGCATAACATTAAATTTATAGGTCTTACCTAATGCCACAAAACTGGATATGTCTAACACAACGGGTCAATGGTACTTGCCAAAACCCTTGAAGGCAATCAATCTTAGAGAGGAACTTGGCGTTCCCGATTGCTTCGATGCAGTCGTCGACTCTTGGTAGAGGGAAGCTGTCCTTGCTGGTGACGGCGTTGACCGTGAGGAAGTCAATGCAGAATCGAAGAGTGCCGTCCCTCTTTGGTACTAGAGTGACTGGTGAGCACCACTCGCTGGTAGGGAGCCTGCTTGATAGGCTTAGCAGAACCAACAACAACATCATGCACTACGGCAGTGGTACAGCCAGGCCTGTCTTGGAAGACAAGAGGATGTTGTTGAATGGTGGTCAGCACGTCAGCTCTGGTGTCCCGGTAGACGATGTAGCTTCTGCTACTCAACGGAGTTGGACTGCCAAACCCTGACTGATGACAGGGCGAGTGGACTTGCCCTTTCTCTTTCCTCTTCTTTCTCACCGTCTACCAAGAAAGTGTCAACAGCACACACGGGAACTGGATCATCAGCAACAAATAGGAGTGTTGGCGTGTGTGGTACAGCTTGGTGTTGACGCGACATAAGCGCTGTAGTTGGCGCCTGTCAGGGGTAGAGAGAATATAATTCGTGGGGCTTACCTTCTTCACCACTCTATATGGCCCACTGAACTCCGCATGGAGCGGCTGTCCATGTCTCAGCAAGAGAATGAGAACTTGATCTATCTGGAACTGTGTCTGGCCCGCTTGTCGTACCATGTCTTGGTCTGCGACTGCTTAAGTGGTCTGCGGCAAGGCGCCAACATCTTAGAAGCTTCTCTCTAACATCTACTAAACTTAATACATTAATGCTCTCTTCACTACTACCTAACAATGAACTAATCCCAACTCTGTTAGGACTTCCTTGAAAACTTTTCCTACAAAATATGAAACACCGTCCGCTTGAACACGGTACGGCAACCCGAAGTGACTAAACAGGTCAAACAAACATTTAACAAGGGCCTTGGCAGTAACTTTCCTAAGAGGTACAGCATACAAGTACCTAGTGGAGGTATTAAGGACTGAATAAATATTCAAACCCAATAGAAGTTTTAGGCAGAGGGCCTACAATATCACACTGTACTGTTGTAAAGGGCTCAAGTACGTGAGGTACTCTTACAAGTGGAAAAGGTGGAATAGCCCGATTGGCTTTGCCTACCTTTTGACAAAAATGACTGTACTAACAATATTTAGGGACATCTCTCCTCATACCTGGCCAATAGAACTTTCTGGCCAGCCTGTTGAACGTCTTTCGGACACCTTGATGTCCAGAAAAGCGACCGTCATGGGCCAGAGCTAGAACATGTTGTCTGTAAGTGTGTGGGATAACTATTTGAGTGACAGACGCCCAGTCCGCCTTCTTCCTCTGACATAGTCGGTGGGAGCCAGCGGCGGCACAAAACACCGTCTTGACTTAAATATCTCGTGGTAGGGCCTGAATCACTGGCAGGATCGGACACCTGGTCAAACAAGAGCCGTAATGAAACTTCTTGCTCTTGCGCAGCTATTAAAGCAACTCTCCCGGTCACAGCATTAACTGGGAAGAAATGTCTTGGGAAGCAATTGGGTTAGCAAAACGTCCTTCTAAGGACAGTGAATTATCTACATCAGGAGTTACATTATGATCATTAGTCATTAACAAAAAACGAGTCACAGCACACAAGGGAAAACACCGGGCATATCATCTTCAAGCTGTGCAGCAAATCGTTACCGAGTATGAGGTCCACTCTTTAGCAACAAGGAGACTTGACACGTACTAACACAGGCAGCTCGTGCTCACCGGCTACGTTTAGCTATACCTGAAAAACCAAAGGAGCTGCACCTTTACCCCAAAGGGCGCCCAAAACGACGTTTTGTCAGTCTTCCTCGCCGCAACAACACCCTCTTTGATGAGAGTTTGGAGACAACCCGAGTCTCTCAAAAGAGTGACTGGCGTTTCGACACCATCGACTTCTACCGTGCCTTGTGACAAAAAGGGACGAAAGGTACCAACGTCTGGGTCCTTCCCAAAACTCTCCTGGAAAAGATCAAAGTCTCGTGAGGCGAGAACCGAAACTGCAACCTCTCGTGCTTCACCTTATTTGGCTGCGGCCTTGTCCAACAAAATACGCCTTATGACCCGGCTTTCCACAGAAACTACAATTAAATTAGAAAATTAGGACGCCCCATTAGGTGGCGAACGAGTCCAGCTCCTCCTGTCATGTACAAAATTATTACGCACAAAATTACCATTGTTAGTCCTACCATGCCTCAAAACAAATCCATCAGCATGCTTAGAAAAAAAAATATCACTATGTCAAAAGATCGTTAGTGAATCCTGGCAAGGTCGCCAAAACTGTTACGCCGTCTCTTAATTTACTTAAATATCCAGGTTCTAGGCGTAACCAAACAAAAAGTGAAGTAAATTAAAAGAGAATAAAAATAAATAAAGTAAACCTTTAAGAATATAATTGATTAAATATTAACACAATAAAGAGCCTCGTAGGCTGTCACAACAAATTGATTCACCATCGAAACTTTTAAGACACAACTGATACTAAACATCGAAACATCAAATGAATAAAAATAAAGCATTGGATTACGTTAACACTGCATAAACATATAAAAACTATCACTGAAATTAACTAACGTGAAACAACACTGAATTACTTGAATACAACTAAGCAAATACTGATGGACACAAACAGAGACATAAATAGGTACTCACATAGATATACCACATTGGTGGCGACAGGAACAACACAAATAAATTTAGTACAAGTAACAAGTGACACTCAAAGGATGTGGACTGTATGACAAGAGGACTTAACTGACTCAAGTCAGTTGGTGGGTCCTATATATAAGGTCGGCTCCCGCCACGCGACCCGCCGGTGGGTCGTTTAACGATGCAGATGGTCGTTAGAGAACAAAGAATGCTGGTTACAATACAAAATAAAGAAATAAGATGGGCTTGAACAAATAATGACAGTTAAAACCTTAACAGCACAGGGTAAGGTGACTAGAATATATAATAGTAAATTTAACACATCATTACAGGAATAATATGGAACATGGAAGCATGTTATATATATAAAAAAAAGAAAAAATACGACACGGTCGTAACAACACACACACACACACACACACACACACACACACACACCATCCCTTCATCACCTGCCCACAATATATATACCTCCAATCTTCAGCATCCATTCCTTGTCTTCAATATCCACATCCATCTCCCTCTTACAGCATCCACCCATCTACCACCAATAACATCCATCTCCTCTCACCACATCCATCTTCTATCCATCAGTTGAGTTATATCCCGTGATGGTGTTGCACATAAGAGTAGGAATGGATCACTGTATAAAGAAGGTTCCTCTACCCTTTCTTGTTGATGAGGTTAGGTTAGGTTAGGTTAGGTTAGGTTAGGTTAGGTTAGGTTAGGTTAGGTTTCGTTAGGTTAGGTAAGGTCCCTCCAGGGTTTGGTTATCACGTCTTATGAGAAAAATATTCAAGAATTATTTTAAATATTTTTTCTTATTAATTCCGAGAATAAAATATTATATTAAAGATCAAGTATATGTATTCAAGCTTAAACACATATAAATATATCTTTCTGTACTATTTATATACACATATTTATGGCTGTTGAGGCCCCGTGTGTGTGAAAAACACTCAAGTTTTTGCATCACTGATTAATTTAATTTATATGTTGATCATAATAGATGTTAAATGATAAAGTATATTTTTATTTATCTTCCTAAAAACGATTCAGTTTATCAGTATAGTTGAATGTATTCTTTCCTGAAATTAGATACCTAAACAAATAACCTAACCTAACCTAACCTAACCTAACCTAACCTAAGCTAACCTAACCTAATCTATACAAATATACAATAATAATTTCTAAAAATGAATCTCTTTTTATAGAACAATATTTCTCCCGTGATGGACGTGTGTAACAAACTCCTACTACATATAACAGTGAACAATATTGCAGTAGTGAAACATTTTGCCAGCCTTCACTCTCAGCTGCAGCATCAATCACTCTGGATCATGACCGCTTGACATGACCTTTTCATATACTGTGTGAGCTCTCCATCTCTCCTTCTCCCCTACATTACTTCATTTACATTTCATAATACACACAAACACACATAGATAATTAATAGATACAGAGGGTGTCCAAAAACGTTACCCACATCTCAATTAAGTGGTTAACTCAGGGATATATTATTATATTATCTAATACAATCAGTGTTTGTTTGTTTATAGTTTGTACAATCTCTTTACTCTTCATTTACATTTAATTTAATGATGGTATTAAGAATATTAGCCATCAGTCTAAACATTATTGACACCTGCCAGTGAGTGAGTGACACCCCGCGGCGCAACTTTCAACTCGTAATGTCTGATAATGGCTCGGCTGGTTTACAGAATAACTGAAATTAATTAATTAGTATTATTATAGTTACCTTGAAAGTCAAAATAGTAAATTTAATTCATAGTTCAACTCTAATATGGCTACACTTTGGCGAATGTAAGGTTGTGGTAACAGTGTGGGGGTGAGAGAGGAGGTGTATGAGATTGCCACAACCACCACAACTCTCGCCACTGTTGCTACTGGCAGGAAGTCCTTCACCCAGTGTCACGTCCTTTGATCCTCTGTGTAACTTTCGGCTGTATAAATCAAGTCAGGATTCAGACACGAGGAACAACTGTTGTAACAAAGGAGGAAACACCTAGAATTAATCACACGATCCTGCAGCCATCTGAAGCTAGAGGTTAAATGGCATGTCGTAACAAGGAGAGTTACAGCTGCCTCTTGTGTTTGGCAGGACGAGAGCTCTAACTTACCCTCACATATGGTTATACATAACACCAGGTTGAGGTTCTGTTGCTGAAGAAATTATGTAAAACTTGACTCCCTTACTATATAGGGTAAATAAACTCCTAATACAAAAATAAGCAACAAATAAATTATGGCACTATACCAGACTTCACACCTGATGTCTCTCTCAAAGCCATGACATCGACCTTGACCTTTCGCTGATTGAACCTATGACGTAACCTCTAACTATACACCTAACAGACTTTGACGCTTGACCTTTTGACCTAAGAATATAATTAATTTCTAAAGGTTGCCATGCTGTGTGTATATATGTCAAGGCCAACCACTGTCTCTCAGATCTTGAGTTACGCTGCACACGTCCTCACAAACTTACTGAGATAATTAGTTAATCACAGTAATACAGATAACGGAACTGGTCTAATCTGGCCACACCGTCACCGTCAGTAATAAATGGAAGACAATAAGCCTGAAGAACTGGTGGTGATGAAGGACACACACACACACACACACACATACACACACACACACACACACACACACACACATACACACACACACACACTCACTTATGGATACAGTGAGACATAAGGAGACTTACTATATGGATATTTAGAAAAAGCAATAGAAAAATATTTAAAAGGAGCAAGAAATATTGACAAAGGAAGAAAATATAGAGAAAGAAGAAAATTAACAAAAATATAGTAGATAAAATAATAAAGTAAAGAGAGCGATAAAAGAGAGAAAGTATGTAAAACCAATTGAAAAAAAGGAGAAGCATAAGAAACACCTGTACAGAGAGAGAGAGAGAGAGAGAGAGAGAGAGAGAGAGAGAGAGAGAGAGAGAGAGAGAGAGAGAGAGAGAGAGAGAGAGACAGACAGACAGACAGACAGACAGACAGACAGACAGACAGCTAGACACACACAGGCAGACAGCTAGACACGAACGAGCCCAACCAACATCAGCATTCATCAGTGTTGGTCACCAGGGATGTCAGAGTTATGGGAATTCCTCAAGTTACTTCACAGTGCTGGCCAGGAGACGTTGAGTTAGGCCAGTACGGTCCTCTAATACACCACATCCTCCCTCCCTCAGTATTGATTACAGTCTTATGCTGGCCCAGAGTGTGTATGCTGGGTGTATGTTGTATTTTATAACATTAAACTCTCCACCCGGTCAAATTTACCAAGGAAGAGAATTGGTAAAAGATATCGATTTTACAACAGACAATGATACAGAAGATATATAAATTGTTGTTTGTGTTGTATGTTGTATTTGAAGTTGTTTACTGCATACATGGTTATACTTGCCAAGAGGCGAAACGGAAATAAAAAACTTTAATATTGGAAAATGCAAAAGCTAAATATATTAAAGTTGTATACCGGCAGTACATTTTACTTGGACATATATATATTCATACTTCTGCTTATACTATCAGACTGTATACATACAATATATTTTATATGGAGACTCTCAGAATTACTTGGACTGCCATACCGGATCTAAGAAATATACTGGGAGTGTATTTTACTTCAATTTATTTCAGCGTTTGAGATTTAATATATATTGACCATAACTTGCTTATCAAGAGAGGAGAAAATAGTCAATATCTTCAACGACGGAATATTCAGACCTGAAGCTAGAACATGTTTGAATTTTTTAACATATGTGAAACGGAAATATATTTGAAACTTTAATAAAAAAACACAAACTTTCTTAAAACTCTTAAAGTAAACTAAACAAACTGAAATATGAACTAACATAAATAAAACACTAAGCTGAAGCATGAACTAATACAGCTAACAATTTTTAAATCAACTCGTATGAAAACCTCAAGATTGTTACAGTAGACGAGTTGACTGGAACAAGCATAACAAACACTGCCGTACTAAGGCGTCTTGGTCAGCCTCAACCGTGTGTATGTAAGAACCCAGTGAGTGTGGGGCGACACAAGAAATATAAGAGTCATATTTTGGCCCTCCCAAATAGCCCGTCTTTTCCAACACGTTTCACCGTTCTATGAGAGAGAGAGAGAGTGAGAGAGAGAGAGAGAGAGAGAGAGAGAGAGAGAGAGAGAGAGAGAGAGAGAGAGAGAGAGAGAGAGAGAGAGAGAGAGAGAGAGAGAGAGAGAGAGAGAGAGAGAGAGAGAGAGAGAGAGAGAGAGGAGTCGACTCAGCAGCCACCCTCGCTGACTCTCCTGGTAAATTCTACTGCTTATTGGAAGATTACCGACCAACGGAGAGAGAGAGAGAGAGATAAAAGGGCAGATATACAGACAAACAGAAAGAGGTGGGTGTAGGTGGAAGGAAACGAGAGAAAGAGAGAGATAACGTTTTCTTTTATATCTGTCAGTCCAGATAACATTGACACACATGTCGATGCTTGTCGCTCGCAAAGAACTAATTACATCATTTTACCGAATCCTGTCAACAGATAAAATCACTTGAACAATATTTTAGGCCTGCATAAATTAAATCTCGTCTGCAACATCGTCCACATTGCACCATCAACTCCTACAAGACTCACATCAATTATCGTGGTGTCTGCTATCAATATTACTGCAATTGCAAGACCCATCCCAAGTGAATCAACGCCATGGCCGGAATCAACACGGCAGTGATTACAAAGACTACATCAATTATGCCATCATGCCACCTTGAGCTGTGTATTATTACAATTCCCGGCTTTAGAATCTGATTTCAAGGTCCTCACTCATTCCCAGTTTGTGGAGGAACACTTGCTTGTATTCAGAGGATGAGGGGGGGGGGAGGGGGGAGTACTTGAATCAAATTTCTTATCTTGCTTTCCATTGTATATCCATTTGGTCTAATACCCTGGAAGCCATGATTGAATATCCTGGTCTTCCTTTACGTGCTGTTTGGGTCGAAACTCCTTGATTACTACGCTGCCATAATCGAGAGGCTCTGGCTGTTGTCCTCAGGGGTCGCAGCCATGATTTACCTTCCCCGTGCGTGTTGGGATAACCCTAATCAACGGGCCTAGGTTTATGGGATCTGATCGTCATGACAGAACAACTGAGACGGATTCTATACACCAATACACTGTTCAATGGCGGCTTCTTTACTTTTTTATGACAGTATACAGCTTCGTAGTGGAGTTCTATGGCACCTGATCTAGTTATTTTATTCTTATTTATCTCTCTCTCTCTCACTCTCTCTCTCTCTCTCTCTCTCTCTCTCTCTCTCTCTCTCTCTCTCTCTCTGTATACGAACTCGATACATCTACAACCTTAAGAACTATATAGACCTGCCTTGTATATTTTGGATTAAATTTATTCCTCCTAAACCTGAGATCATAAGTTGGGCTCAAAGGGAGTGTAGTCGCTGGAAAATTCAACAGTATTATATTCTTGGTGTGTGTGTGATCGGTATATACTAAATGACGGAAACTGAAGGGTTTAACATGTACTGTATATGTTAATCTGTATAATATGTGGCGTTATAGGTAGTTTACAAAGGGTTTAGTTGGTGTGATAAAGTAAAAAGATGTTTAAAGTTTAACAAGAGAGATGTGAGTTTTGGTAGGTGAATGTAATGATTTTTTTTTCCGTCCTCAATAATGTTGGTCGTCGTCGTTTTTCATATTTGTGTCTGTGTGTGTCTGTGTGTGTCTGTGTGTGTATATCTGTGTTTGCGTGCGTGTGTCTGTTTTCACGCTACAGGAACAACCTTGACTGTCAGAATATTCATATTTGCCAACAAGATTTTCTTTAAGTGAGTCAATGTCAAGTTCATGTGTGATGGTCACTGGTCCACTATTAGACTGAAAATATTATACACAATTATTTCAAGTGCATAAAAAAAATATATATATACTGTATATAATAAAATACCAAGGGTACACACTACAGAAGAGCCTCCCACTTACTCATTTACATTAATTTGCATAAATATTTCATTTCACTTCCGCTGGAAAACTAACGCCTATATCTTTCCCGGCAGAGTATCTTGTGACTTTGGGATACATGTTGGATCTGAGATAAAACTTTACTTTTGCGGGTCAGCTGTTTGGTTGAGTGGATTTGTCTGTGTGTGGGGGAGGTAGGAGGGGCAGGCTGTAGATTGTGTGTGGGAGGGGGGTAGGAGGGGCAGGCTGTAGGTTGTGTGTGGGAGGGGGGTAGGAGGGGCAGGCTGTAGGTTGTGTGTGTGTGTTAGGGTGACCGGGAGGATTTGTTTGCAAGAGGGGGACCAGGAATTTTTTTTCGGGGTGATGGGGAGGATGGTGTGTGTATATATGCGTATGGGTAGGTGAATGTTTGTATTGGAGGTGGGTGGATAAGTGTGGGGGTGGAGGGAGTAATACGTGTGTGCTGGAACGGGAGGGTGGATTTATTTGGGGTGAGGTGGATGTGGCTCGAAGGGTGGAGGCAACCTGGTGGATGTGTGAGGAGGTGAATGTATCAGATAAGTCATAACTCCACCACACAGGTCCTGGGTCACCGTTCATGTTAAAGTAAACAAACACGGACACACAAACTTCGTCTATTTGTCTCAACCAGATGTCACTGTGTTACGCCATCTTGTCGAGGAGAGAGAGTGGGTGGGGGGGGAGGAGAGATACAGTGATTGTAGAGAAAGAAAAGAAAGAAAGGGAGAGAAAACGAAGATTAGACTGAAAAGAGAGTCAAAGGCATAAATAGAATAAGAGAGACAGAGAAAAGTAAAGGAATGTCGAGCTATAGAGTAATAATAGACAGTGAAGAAAGGGAGACTAACAATAGAGACAGAGAAGGGTGACAGAGACAAGGACAGAGTAAGACAGAGACAGACACAAGGGGGCAGATACAAAGACACATAAAGAAAGAGAGACAGAGAAAGAGATCATAATTTTCTCAGACCCCCAAGTTATTAATATCTCATAAATCTGGTGAATGTCTCATCAACTGTCAAGGTCCCTCTCTCTCTCTCTCTCTCTCTCTCTCTCTCTCTCTCTCTCTCTCTCTCTCTCTCTCTCTCTCTCTCTCTCTCTCTCTCTCTCTCTCCTTAGTTCCCTAGTTTACATATGATCGAACAAACAGCAACGTGGAGATAATTATTGGACACATAAATTATTATATTATATGGTTAGTTATATTACCAACGAATGAAATAAAAGATAAATAAGATAACAAAGTATTATGGACAGTTAGATTAGAACATGTTTCTTGAATGAATAATGAAGGAAGACAAAGAGAAGTAACAGTAAAGGAATATATACATAACTAATACACAAGCATAACACTGAAATGGTCATTTGAAGCGTTTAATCTCACTCGACAAAACATCCTCCACACGCATAAGACATCCATCAACTAGGTCAGGTAAGACAAAACAAACCTTATCATACGTGAAATCTACAAAAAAAAAATTACGTAAATGGGAACATCTACAGGAGAGAAATAAGTACAAATGCGTCTCTTACCAAACGACACAAGGAACGGTAAAGGTCTACGGAAATTCTACCCACATTTCACTAACTCGGCCATAATGGTACGACCTTTATCAACAGTATCAATTTCCTCACTACGACAGGGCAAGGAGAAAACAATTTGTGCTCGTAATTTTATGTAGGATTCTGACATAAAAGGGAATATAATATAAGGATAAGGGATTATGAGAAGATTACCGCTTAGTTTAATTCGCCTTATGATTAGACAACCTAACGCTAACCTAACCTAACCTAACCTATGTATTCCCCAGTTAGTGCTAAGGAGTTAAAGCAGGTAGTTTATCTTCATGTGATCAAAATACGACAGAGTAGAAACTTGGAGTACAGTACATTCATTGTGAACGCAGAAAACAAAGGAAATGGACTCCGGAAAGTGTTGGGACGACACTGATATGAATGCAATAGTGTTGAGGGAGACTTAAATTGACACGACAGGGGAGAGGAAGAGAAGGAGTGTAATTGAATTTGTAGCCAAGAATAGATGAAAGGAGAAAGGAAATAGAGAGAAAGGAGAAAGAGTGATTATATGCGTAGAGGACAGGTAAAAACAATTTTCTGCAAATAGGCAAGTTAATTATCTCTCAGGTACTATGGGTTAGTATGAGGAAAGTAGCCATTTAGGTAATGTACTGTATATAGGAAGCTAAGCAGGCAGGTAAAAGAGAGGAACACCTGGGGGATGTACCTGTAATAATCTGACCCAGGTGTGTTCCTCTGTATATTCAACATAGATATAAATAACCTGAAGAGTATTCTTAATCTCAGTAACAAGAGAGGAGGTTTTATTATAGCCACATAACTTGTAAATGAAATAAATGATTAAATAGTTTACAGTGAACCAGGCAACAGTGACACAAGCCGCAGTGGAAAAGATGGTGAAGTGACCGACATGGGAATAAATTGGGATCACTTAACAGAAATCGAGAGGAAATGTGAGAACTTAAAAGAAGTCGAATGGAATGGAAATAAATTGTTAAAACTCAAAGGAAATGAGAAAATGAAAAGAAATTTAAAGGAATGGATATAAATGAAGAAAACTGGTGAGAAAGCCTGAGAGAAAATGAGAACGTGTTGTAATTAAGAAAAACAGAAGTGAAAAAACGTAAAAGTATAAAATAAACAAGATTTTGTTGGGCGTTTTCTTGGTATGAGAAACTAAACACTCAAACACAAACGTAAAACATTTGCATACAAGTAAAAGTTTTCAGACACATTCATATATACCACCCCCACCCTCCCCTCCCCCCCCCCACCAACCCTCCACACACACACAGAAACTCCCAGATACATAAAACCTTCAATACAAACTTTTAAAGACACAAAGAACTTTTCCTCTTAGATCTTAGCATAAATATTACGAACAAAATATAGGCAAATACTCAACAATTACACAAAAATATATATTTATAATAAAAAATAACCACCACGGATGAGATGAATAACTGAGAAAAATATCCTGACTTGTTATTTAAAGTGATTGAGAAGAGTGAAGAGTCTACTCGATCAAACTCGGTTACACAACGTCACTCACGGGTGCGCTCTGTGGGCTGATAAACTACTCTACGGTGATCACAACCCACGTTTCACAATATCTCTCTCTCTCTCTCTCTCTCTCTCTCTCTCTCTCTCTCTCTCTCTCATTTGATGGCCCGAATACTATATTCTCTCACCTTCTCTCACCTTATTAACCTGTATCTCAATTTTCCTCAACCTTAACATTTACAAACATTTGTCATATAATTTGGCTAGATTTTTTAATTAATTTTCTTATATATAAAAAAATCGCGGAGAAATAACGTGAAGAGGATTTATTTTTCCACGTAAAATAATATCGGAAATGAATCAAAGAGATTTCCTAGACAAGATTGATATGAACATGATGGGTTTGAGGGAGATTAAATTGATATGAAAGAGATGAGATAGAAATTGAATGTCTGAATGAATAAAAGAACAAGAAGATGAGGATACTCTATACGGAGCAGAGGGTGGGGGTTGGTGGGGCAAAGGGTGGGGATGGTGGGGTAGAGGGTGGGGATGGTGGGGCAGTGGGTGGGGTTGGTGGGACAGTGGGTGGGGTTGGTTGGGCAGTGGGTGGGGTTGGTGGGGCAGTGGGTGGGGGTTGGTGGGGCAAAGGGTGGGGTTGGTGGGGCAGAGGGTGGGGATGGTGGGGCAGTGGGTGGGGTTGGTGGGGTAGAGGGTGGGGATGGTGGGGTAGAGGGTGGGGATGGTGGGGTAGAGGGTGAGGGTGGTGGGGCAGAGGGTGGGGATGGTGGGGTAGAGGGTGGGGCTGGTGGGGCAGAGGGTGGGGCTGGTGGGGCAGAGGGTGGGGATGGTGGGGTAGAGGGTGAGGGTGGTAGGGCAGAAGGTGGGGATGGTGGGGTAGAGGGTGGGGTTGGTGGAGCAGAGGGTGGGGTTGGTGGGGCAGAGGGTGGGGATGGTGGGGTAGAGGGTGAGGGTGGTGGGGCAGAGGGTGGGGATGGTGGGGTAGAGGGTGGGGATGGTGGGGCAGTGGGTGGGGTTGGTGGGGCAGAGGGTGGGGATGGTGGGTTAGAGGGTGAGGGTGGTGGGGCAGAGGGTGGGGCTGGTGTGTGTGTGTGTGTGTGTGTGTAAGTTTAAACTGTGTATGTTTATTATTGTAAAGCCCCACACTGATATATAGTTGCACATTTATATACACACAGAGACACACACACACACACACACACACACACACACACACACACACACACACACACACACACACACACACACACACACACACACACCAAGACACAGTGAAGGCAAACACTCAGCCAAGTTAAAATAAGATCCTAGTAATGGAAGTATAACAGTGGCAGCTTGTTGACACAGCGGCAGCAGATGTCCTGTACGAGGGAAGTTGGTTGGTTGTGTTAGGACTTGTGATATAATGTACTTAAAAATTTCCACACGTACACGGGAGGAGAGTGTATGTGATAGAACTTAACACGGCCCGGCGCCACACATAGGGTAGAGCATAACGTAAAACAAGTCTACGGTCGACACAACCCATGTTTCACTAACTTACTGCTGCTGGTGATGATAATACCTCATTGTATATCTGTCTTTATGCGTCTTGTCGATCTCTTTGTATTCATTCTGTTAATAAATTGTGCTTGTAAATTTACATATGTGTGATTAGTATTTTATAAAAGTATGTCATAGTAAACTCTCGGACACCAGTTATTCTGAATGAGAAGAATAAAGAAACACTGGAGAGCTTTTGATACGTTTGATATGAATGTAATACGGTAATATTTAAAGAGAGTGAACAGAACTGAAGTAGACGAGATATAAAAAAACACATAACTTGGCTACAGGTATTTGCTTAAGAGAAGAAGAAGAAGAAGAAGAAGAAGAAGAAGAAGAAGAAGAAGAAGAAGAAGAAGAAGAAGAAGAAGAAGATCATAAGTGTAAGAGACGAGCGAAGATAATTCTGTGGAATAGAATAAATTAATCACCTCTAGATTGCTGTGGGTTTAATTTAGCGAATGGAACAATTAGGTTAAGCAGCGCTCTAGCAGATTACCTGAAGGAATAACTTAGGAGGAACTGGACTGCAGACCCGGTAAAGGAGAGAGCTGAGACTACTTGGAAGGGTCCAGATTATACTAAGGCAGTTTTGGAGTTTAAGACGCAGAAGAATGACCTCACCCCCCCCCCCCTACCTACCACCACCACCTGGGAGATAACGCGACCAAGTATCTGAGACAGAGTTTGTGTGACAGACTGCTGACGTAGACCAACAACTTAAAGAGGAGTCATGATACTGATGCTTTACATAATTCTTGGGGATATGTCCTGAAGTGAAGTGACAAATACAAAAAACGAAGATCATATATAAGGAATAAATTAAAGAATATTAAAGAAGAAACCAAAAAAAATGAGGAAAATTTTAAATAGTTAGTGAATATAAAAAAATACAGAGTATACAAGAAGCGTAGAGGTAAGATGGTTGTATACCTGTGTGTGTGTGTCACTGTATTTAGGGACGTAGGTGTGTGTTTCTGACCAAAATTGTCCATGCAACTGTACACAAGTAACACACTCATACACACACACACACACACGTCTCTCTAACATCCTTACACAAGAATCAACAACACGAGTACACAAGTTCTCATCAGAATTAAAATCTAAATAATAGAGAGAGAAGGTGGCTGGCTTGTTGACACAGTGACACAAGTGTTGGGTGAGAGAGATGAATGAGTCTTGTCCTCAGTTATTATATAAAGTTCTCAAGGCTCTCCCAGACAATCAAGACTCCACGACTCAACAAGGAGTTACATAAGACCGTCTCTCTGGCTCGTAAATATCTACACTACTTCCATGATTACCTTCGTGTTCCTGTAGGTGATGATGTCCCTGCCGTTACCTCATCATCCATGGCATTTATTTACATGTTTAATGGCTTTGACCTTCGACATCTGAAAGGAAAAATATATGGAAATTAATGTAGTTTACGGTAATAAGACAAAATATGATAAGAGTAGGAACTGGGAGTGCTTTCCCCCTGATTAGTGGATCAAACGAGTAACTTTTGTAGAAAGAGTTGGACAGATAAACTTTAATTTTATTTCGTTGAATTTTATAGTGGGTTCCATAGGCATGACTGGCCGTTAAGGACATTTTCGATACAACACTCGAATGAATACTAAACCTTCGCTGGGTAAGGAGACAAGGTGGCCGGCACTAATTTGATTACCAGAGATTAATTACACATGAAAGAAATAAAAAGATAGAGGAAACAGAAAAAATGTGGTGCTGCTTGTGTAAATAAGAGACAAATAAAGATGTTTTTTTTTACTCTGAATAAACTGACCCATGGTGAAAAGGCATTAGTTTTCTGAAATTGTTTATAAAATTAGGCAATAAATGATAAAGTAACAGGTATTAAGGTAATAATGGTGAGCAACAGCAGGTAACCAGAACGAAAGGAAGTCATAATTTAGTTATAACGAAAACTCTATTTAACGGACTATATGGAGAGGAAAATCTGCTTTATCGAGGTCCTGGTATACGTGAAACCTCCTTATAACGAACTTTTTTCTCCATGAAATCCGTTATATGGACGGCTTCACTGTATAGTACCCTTGATATAACGGAATATTTTCTCAAATTAATAGAAGAGAGAGAAAAAGTACCAACAACAAACGTCCAGGAAGTCGGAGATAACTACTATGTTTTCTCCCTAAGTTTTTATTACACAAGTTGGCTGAGACTCCCACACACACACACACACACGGTAGGGAAGACTACACGAAGGTACTTGGCAAAGAAAAAACCACACAAGGTCTCGTTCTCAAACCTTCAAACTCTACAGACACGACCACAAGACCAGCAGTATTTCACTAACTTGTTGGCGACGGTATTGACGCCACTTCCTGAATCCTACACCTTCATCAGTTATTTTTCATTCCCTTATTATCTAAATTTTTTATAGAGAAATAATCACTTTTATTAATTCAAGAGAGGGTGATTTTTTTTTCTTCAAATTCCTGTATGTTTATAAGTGAATGAAAAACACGATTCAGCAGAAATTCTATTCAATGTTTCTGAACGTGAAAAACAATGAAACTCAATTGTAGAAATTGTTGGACGAGTCTGATATGAATGTGAGAGAGTTGAGGGAAAATAAGTGATATAAGGGGAAGAGAAACGAGGGAAGTGAATGAATGGATGAAAATAGATAACAGAGAGGAGACAAAGATAAGGTAAGAGGAGGAAGAATGGTCATATAAGAGAAGGGGAGATAGATAAGGAAAATAACACACACACACACACACACACACACACATACACACACACACACACACACACACACACACACACACACACACACACACACACACACACACACACACACACACACTGGGACTTCTATAAACACATGTAAATAACCCCCCCATTCCAATACCATTAACATAAGCAGCGAGTTAAAAATAAAGTAAAATAGTTACCAAAAGAAATATAAAATACCAAAGGAAGAACACTGTTAGTTTGTTTACATAGTTTTAAATGAGAGAGGTGACTTGATTGTATGTTTAGTTTTGTTTGTGGTGTTAAGTGCTTGAGTATATCCCACTTATGAGATGTACACCTGAGATTACACTGACGACACTTACTAGGGAACACTACATTATAAATAATTCTACGGACATTCCTCACCACATTACACTTACTCGTTTGTGGGGAGTGACATAATCTACATCTACTGTAACAGTCAATTATTAAAATTGTACAGGGTCTCCAAGAAATATCTGATATATATCTAAAACTAATTACTCGTATTTCATCAACATTAACAGATAAAACACATAGGATTGATATATTTGACAAACAGCTCATAATGTTTTTCTTCTATTCTTAGTAGATTTCCACCGTCTTCCATTTATATATTTTTTTTAATTATCTACGTTTTAAAATGGTTCAGATACCTTATAAACACCCTGTATTATTTCTTAATTCTATCCACTCAAAAGTAAGACCATTTTTCTCCTGTATGTTGAGTGAGTGGTTCTGACACACTAAAAAAAAAAGCCAAAACAATAGTGTAATAAGAATTTGTAAAGCGAGATTTATAAATGAAGAGCAAAGAGGAATTTTAGAAAGTATAAATGGTCTAAATGGCCCGGGTGTTGATGGAGATTAAATCAGCATGAAAAGGGGCGAGAGGGAAACAGCACGTCAACTAAATGTGTGGACAAGAATAGAGAGATGAGAGAGAGAGAGAGAGAGAGAGAGAGAGAGAGAGAGAGAGAGAGAGAGAGAGAGAGAGAGAGAGAGAGAGAGAGAGAGAGAGAACTTGTGTGTATAAGACAGAGGAAGGCAATTTTGTAAACCAGGATAATTTAATCATATCAAAATTAGTGCGGGTTAGGAAGAGGGCAGGAGCTATTTAGAGGAGTTAAATATCTAGGGTCCACTACATCATATAACCTGAAGAAGGGGCAGAAGGGAAGCGATAATCACCTTACTTGATAATATGTACCTCAATAATTAAAACATAATAGGTATGAACACATAGGTGTCTGATTACCTTTACATCTTAATTAGTGAGGCAAGGTAAGGTAAGGTAAGGTAAGGTAAGGTAAGGTAAATATGAGGTGAAATGACTCGCAGTTAATATAAATGGAGATAAATGGAATGAAATTAAAGAAATAGAGAGAAATTCGGGGATAAATGGAAAGAAATTGAGAAACGTGGAAAGACATTCGAAATGATAAGATTTTGATAGAATTAAAGACAAATTTTAAAAAAAATACAAAAATAGAAAGTAATAACAAAGGAAAAAATAAATACAAGGAAAATGACAAAAACTGGGATAAACGAAATGAAAGACAAACCAAAATTATCAAAACAAAAAAATACATAAATAACGAACACAAAACGAAACCAATAGTAGGGAATAGAACGAAATGGAAATAAATGAAAGAAAAAGCGGGGGGAGAGGGCAGAAACACAGAGGAAAAATAGAGAATGTGAATGGAGAGGAACAGAGGCCGTTTTAGTACTGTACCGTTATGTTTGGGTTAAGGCTCGGAAAGAGACGAGTATGTTATCATTTCATTTTCTTTTATTTATTCACAAACAGCAGCACGGGCACAGAGGAAATACAAGAGCCTGTGTGTGTGTGTGTTAGGGTGTGTGTGTGTGTGTGTATGTGTGTGTGTGTGTGTGTGTGTAGTACCTGTGATTTTGTATATGCATGTATGTCTGTATATGGACCTGTTTTTGTGTGATGTGAATTCGTTTATTTGGAAATGTACACACACACACACACACACACACACACACACACACACACACACACACACACACACACACACACACACACACACACACACACACACACACAAAGAAGCCAATCTCACTGAAACAATTTTGCCTGAGTTTCAAGACAAGAGAAAACTAACCAATCACTCGAGGATGAGGAGAGCCCTAGGTAGTGAAGGACAGATCTCACCCGCGTGATGATAGAGGTCTTGGTCGAGGCGGATGGAGGGCTTGTCTATGTCGCGTCCTGAGATGAAGTAAAAGTGCTTGATCATCAGGTAAAGTCAGGTGTCTGCCATATATATTAAATAAGGACGTTCAGGACCATAATATCTTTTCAACTCGGGAATTTGTGATTTTATTTCAGTTTCATGGGAAAATTAACGTACGTACATTGCTAGTTGTAGAGAATTCATATTTACAAATATATATTGCAGAATGATGACAGCAGAATGTACAAAATCTTTTTTTTTTCATGCTAAAAGTTAAGAAGAATTCGTTAATGGATGTTTGAGTATTTATTATGGGTTAATCTGTTGTATGATGTTAAGGCTGGATTGTATCGTTTTTACCAAGGTTAAGGTAAGTAAAATAATTTTTATCCAACCTCGTTACCCTCCTCAACGTAATCATGAAATTATATTACCAATTCTACCACTAATTAACGCTGGTACTAAACTACTTACCCTTCTCTAAACACCCCCTAGTTTAGCCCTTAATGTAGGTAAGCACGAGACCTCACCTATCTTACCCTAAAACTGCTTTAACCCCTTGAGTAGAATGGTCTTAACTCATTGAGTTCGATAACACTAGCCCTTTGAGTACAGTGATGTTAACATTTGAACACGTTGACTGTAAGGTCTTAGTACTCAATGGGATAAGGTCCTCTTACTCAAGGGGTTAAGGCCATCGTACTCTAGGCGTTAATACCATCGTACTAAATGGGTTAATACCAACGTACTCAAGGAAGTACCATCGTACTCATTGTTTAAGGTCATCGTACTCAAGGGGTTAATCTCGTACAAAAGGAGTTAAAACACTTCCCTGTATATGAAAAAAAAAGAAAAAAAAAGAAACGCATCATTTACTTCACAGGAATATTACGAGGCGTCGGGGGGGGGGGGAGGAGAGTGGGAGGGCGTCTGGCTGTTATGTCCTCACCAGAAAATTTACTCAGCATCGCACTTTTCCTCGGTGAATATAAACAGTTAACCCTAAAAGATTAGAGCAGTGTGTGGAGATGTTTTTTTTGTTTGTTTTTTTATTCCAATAATGAATGATAGGTATACGCTGTAGGAAATTAACACATGATGGATTTGTTCGTTATCTTGGGTTAAATTACCTCATAGTTTACTATTGTTTGTATACCTGTAGTCTGTTGTTTACCTGTAATGTCTATGTAGCAATGAAAACTTGTATGGTAATTTCACTGAATATATTAATATTTATCTATCTATTTATCTATTTATCTATCTATCTATCTATCTATCTATCTATCTATCTATCTGTCTGTCTGTCTGTCTGTCTGTCTGTCTGTCTGTCTGTCTGTCTGTCTGTCTGTCTGTCTGTCTAACCTGTCTGTCTGTCTGTCTGTCTGTCTGTCTGTCTGTCTGTCTGCCTGTATGTCTATCTAAGGACTTTTCCTAATTAGACTTACGTGAAATAAAAAAAAATCCGATATTCTTCATCAGTATCTATAAGAACACTGATATAGTGGCCTTATATACGAGTATAATTATACCACATGTTCATCTTACATTATATTAACACTGTCTAATAATCACATAAGTACAGTTAAGCATTGTTAGTGTATTGTAGCCTGTGATATAATGCTGTGTCAGGTTGTGGGAGTGAGTAGTACATAGTAAGTTTCTTATAACAATATATAATTAATTAATCCAACAGGTGAGTGTATCTACAGGTGCGTGAAATTAGGTTATAATGAAGGAAGAAATTTTCTGCAAGTTATCAGCAATTGTTACTTCCCTGAAACGACCTCCATCATTAAATCTTATTGAGGATGATGATTTAACCCTTTGAGAAAGATGGTTTAATCCTTATTACTATAGTTGCCTTTTATGTTTCAATTGAGGTCATATATTTACGATACTATAATAATAATAATAATAATAATAATAATAATAATA
The DNA here is from genome assembly GCA_958450375.1 of Homarus gammarus. Taxonomy (NCBI): domain Eukaryota; kingdom Metazoa; phylum Arthropoda; class Malacostraca; order Decapoda; family Nephropidae; genus Homarus; species Homarus gammarus. The sequence continues at coordinate 1,348,299 of CAUDMG010002285.1, read as the reverse complement.
ATAATAATAATAATAATAATAAAGGTTAATATATCCAAACACTACAGAACATGGGATATCACCTCCAATTAAAATCCATAAAAAAAAACACACGAAATACATCAAATTAAACTAAATTATAAAAATACCAAAACCAATTGTGGGTGACACGAGAGAGAGAGAGAGAGAGACCTGGTGAGGGAGGCGGAAGGTGTAGTACCACTCGTGAACTGGATAATGGCCGTCTTACCACATCTCGCTAACACACTTTGGTCACTGGGCGTGTTAACCTTCAGTCAAGGATAAAAAAAACTTACACCGTAACGCCAGCAGTTTATTGTTCCTCCAAGATATTTAATTTTCCTCGTGGCAACTGCGATAGTGAAGCAATTTGTGATTTTTTTTTCTCTCTCTCTCTCTTCTTTTTTCCACTGGTGTTATGGCGTCTTAAATTAGAGCAGAGGTTGAGGGTGGGAAACTGGGTATATAATTGTATGCGTGTTGATCCTATAAAGGGAGAGTCTTAAGAGAAATTTACCTGTGAAGTGTTCAGCTTATCTTAAATATACCTTAGATCGTTATTTACACTTAATTATGCCAGTGGTATTATGACACCTTAAAGAAAAGGTAGAGGAAGAAGGAAGAGGGTGTTGGTTGACGGTAAAATTACTCCATGTAATTTTATATCTTCGTGTTGTGAAAACTTTCTTTGTTAAAAAAAAGTATCCACCTTTCATGTACTAAATTACCAAAATATAATCTTTTTGGTTATAATTTGCTATTGTTTATTATCATATCGTTGACACCAAACAGTCATAGAACACGAGGCTTGGCAGTGGATTACGGAAAGGTAGTTTGGTTGTCGTGAGTCAGAGGAAGTCGACCTAATGAAAGGGAACTCGTCTTTGAAGTACCACAACTAACTGTAAAATGTCCAGTGGAAGGTAATTTTTAGTTTATTATTGGATGATGTTGTGGCGCCCTTGTAGCCGAGACTTGTGATATCATCCTCTTCCACACACCCACCAACTCACCCAAACACCCAGCAGGTTCAGTAAAGGTGCGTGGCAGGGTGAGATAAACCGTCCTTCTTAACGTAACATTGCCGCCGAGTATATTAAGGAGACGGGGGCCTGCGGTCACTAATTACACTTCACAAATCATTAAAGTTAGAGAGTTATAAGCCTTGGTCTGCCCCTCAGCACCTGTGATCACAAAGTGGCCGGGGTCTTGAGGGAACAGGGTAATTAAGTTGTCTAATTGGGGAGGATGTCAGGAGGAGTGATGACGCGAGTTAATAACTAGTCAAGTCCCCCCACCCCCCAGGGTGTTAATGACGCCCCTGGTGATGACCTTCTCCTCTGCTCTTCTCTCTTCTCCTAGCCTCTCCTTTCTCTTCCTCTCCACTCTTCTCCTCCCCTCATCTCTCACACTCTCAGCACTTCTCGTGACCATAACAAAAGTTTGTTTGTTTTTTTGCTTCGGGGAAACTTGGAAGATAACTAGATAATTAGCGACAGAAGATAAACTTACAGGAGGGTGGTTGATAATATATATATATATATATATATATATATATATATATATATATATATATATATATATATATATATATATATATATATATATATATATATATATATACTCACCACGGAAAAAAACACAATACATAAAAGATGTCAACTCGAGGAAAAATGATTATTGAAAAGTTTTAGTACTGGTCGTTGTGGGTGTTTGTTCTGCCCCCTTTGTCCAAAAACCTATCATGGGATGCACCCTCTCCTTTCTGCCCGCTTGTAAATATCTCCCTCACATGCGGAGTCTCTATCCTACAATGTAATCCGAGGACCCGCTCTCCTTGGGTCTCTACCTGATCACCTGGACGATCTTCTTCACCTCAGCGTGAGTCAGTTCCCATCTCGTGTGTGTCTTTCTCCCGGTGTCATCATGAGTGCCGTGCCCGCCTCTCCTCGGCTCGATGGCACCATTCCACAAGGCCTCGAGGACCGTGTGTACCTGGTAGTGACCGACCACCTCTCTCGTTTTCCTGGGTCTTCCTTCGTCTCTATCTCCATCGCATTTTGTTCAGAATTTCTCTCTTCATTTCTTTCTTTTTCTGCATCCCCACCTCTCCCCCCTCCCTCCTGCAGGCCCTGATGGTAACACTACTGTGGTAGGTAAACGAGGGAGGTGGGCTTTAATAGGTTATATTTAGCAAGACTTGTCTGTTGCGGGTGTTTGTGTAATAATATGACTTTGCATTACTTCTTTCCGTTTTGTAATAAAGATAATCATATTAACTATTATTATTATTTTTATGTAACTGAGTATATCTTAAAGTCACTTACTGGCGGATATGAAACAACGACACTCACTCACTCACTCACTCACTCACTCACTCACCAACAAACACTACTTCGAGTCTTTGTGTTATTTTGACACCGTTTATATGAGTGATTCTCGCCCCCTCTCCTTTCAGTGGTCACATTAAGGTCTATAGTTAACTTGTTATTACTATTCGATTCTGTACGTGTTGTGTACGTGAAGAGGATTGTTTATATTATATTTAATGACGTGAAAATGAGTGAAATGCAAAACGTACTGGCAATCGTGATTAAAATTTCAATGGTTCATGGTTCTCTGGATAACATGGGTGTCTTTGTCTGATTTCTCCAATTCCCTTTCTTTCTTTCCTTCGTTACTCCACATTTTCCCTGTTTCTCTTACCTACTTTTATATATTTGTATCATAGTTTGTATTTACTTCGTTATGCGTTATTGTAATGCCTCTATAGTCTCTTTCATTCTCGTCTCTACACCTCCTCCTTCCTCTGTTTTCCCATCGACACCCTCGCCACCTCTTCTCTGTGTCTCTATCCGTATCCCTCTTTCTTCTCTCTTTCTCGAGCTTCCTCTCTCTCCTCTACCCACATATCCCTCTAAATCACCACTTACCCCTTCCCCCCTCCCCTCCCCCTTCGCCTTCTTCTTGTACCCGGTGTATCTGACATCATTACTAGCTCCGGGGGTCACCTTACTCACACACCTCTCTGACTACCTCGCCCTAAGTCTTGCCTTACCATAATAATCTTTTCGTGGTTATGACGTGTAGGTGAAGACGATACCCTACAGCACTGAGAGGGGTGATGGGGAAGGGTAGTGGTATAATCAACTCATTAATGTGTGTGTTGTCGTGTTCTCACAGCACCACTGGTGGCTGTATACGCTGTGCGGGGACAGACTACTCGACTACCGTGTAACTTGACCACAGCCCCTGAGGAGCCTGTTATACTGGTCCTCTGGTACAAGAATGGCACAAAGACCCCGGTGTTCAGGTGAGTTACAAGTGTCTCAAGAAACAGGTGTTGTCGTGGTTTTTATCACTCGGTTTTATAAATATATGTGGTTTTTATGATTATAAGCTTCTTTTTTTTAATATCCTGTATGTTTTAAAAATGTCTACCATTACTGAAAATAAGAACATAGAGTATCACGTCTATTTACCAAACAAAAACATTGAAGTTTTAGATTGTTATTGCCACTATCAGGTTTCAATATATTACCGATCCATTTGGTATATTACAGTGTCGGCTTTGATAACACTTACGTTGAATTTATGCTTTGTATATGTCTCTCCCTCTGAATATATAAATATATATATATATATATATATATATATATATATATATATATATATATATATATATATATATATATATATATATATATATATATATATATATAACCTCAACTCTCACATTTTGGATATACTCAAATTCAGGAAGTATCATATATTTCCCATGATCTGCATCAGTACATTTTACGTGGCAACCAATGCTGAATATTAACACACCACAACCAATACCTCCCTTGCCTCCCCTCACAGCGTGGACTTACGACACCAGCAGAAGGGGAGTGGGAGCACCAGGGCCTCAGATTTCTTCCAGGGTCGCGGGAGGATTGACCAGGAGCAGCGGTGGTGGAGCTGGGCGCTGGTGGTGAGGGAGGTGCAGTTTAGCGACCAGGGCGAATACCGCTGTCGCCTTGACTTCCAGTCCTCACCCACACACAACGCCAGGGTCCTTCTTCATGTTGTGGGTGAGTGTTGACACCTCTCTCTCTCTCTCTCTCTCTCTCTCTCTCTCTCTCTCTCTCTCTCTCTCTCTCTCTCTCTCTCTCTCAGAGTATCACTGTTACCTCCACTTCAATCATCAACCTCGGACAACGCCCAGATCGCCCCTCATGTTTATACTGCAGAGAGATAAGGGAGATAAAGAAAAGGGGAATAGAAAGAGAAAATGAGAGGAGAGAGAGGGAGGGAGAGAGATAGAGAGGAAGGAGAGAGGGATATAGAGAAAAGAAAAATTGATGAAACGAAAGAGGGAGACACTAAAAATCGATAGAATGAAAAAATAGAGAGTGAGTGAAGAAACTATAGAACGAGAAAGAAAGAAAGAAAGAAAGAGAAAATAGATAGACAGAAAACACTAATCGATGGAACAGAGAAAGACAGAAAGTAAGTAAATAGGATAAGAAAAGATATATAGAAAGAGGGGCACATCCACACACATGCTGCTCCGCCATACTCAGGGGGTCGGGGGAGGGAACCCTTAACGCTGTGTAACCCAGCACATATTTGGTTCAGTGATTCCTCCCCATCTCTTTGTCACCCTTCACATTATAGTGTCCATCCTTCACTACCTCCCTCTCACCACTACTACCACAACTATCACCACTCATCTCACCACTACTACTACTACCACAACTATCACCACTCATCTCAACACTACTACTACTACCACAACTATCACCACTCATCTCACCACTACTACTACTACCACCACTATCACCACTCATCTCACCACTACTACTACTACCACCACTATCACCACTCATCTCACCACTACTACTACTACCACCACTATCACCACTCATCTCACCACTACTACTACTACCACCACTATCACCACTCATCTCACCACTACTACTACTACCACCACTATCACCACTCATCTCACCACTACTACTACTACCACCACTATCACCACTCATCTCACCACTACTACTACTACCACCACTATCACCCCTGCCACTACCACTGCCATCTCGCCACTACCACCCATCACCATTACTGCCACTACCACCCCAGCTACTATCATTTCCACCTATGCCGCTGCCACTATTACCACCACTACCCCACCATCAACGCCACAGTATTCACCACCACCACCACCACCACCATCTCACCAACCCACACTACACAATAATGAATCTTAACACTTCCAACACTTTCACCTGAATACATCGTGTTGTCAGACACTATCCGAGTCTATTTATATCCGCTCAGTAAAATCCTCCGTGAATAATGAATCCACACGAAAAGGAAATTTGATATCCGCTTATACAGGAGATGCACCTACAAAGTCCATTAATCCCTGATAAGCGAGTTAAGGGAAGGAAGGGTTTATATTCCTTAGAAAATACTCTCTTTGGAATTTACGTCTTGTTAGTAAAGTCTTCAGAGAGATTTCGCTATTAAGTTCGTTTTTTTTTTCTTACATAGAAATTTTTCACTCGTGGAGAAAATGAAATGTTTTGATTAATAAACGTCGCTGAAAAAAAAAGGGAAGGAATAATCTGATTAGTATAACTTTATGCCGTTTTTACCTGCTGCAAGATGTATGAAGCCGGGGTATATATACGTAGATCTGTGTGTGTATGTCTGTCACTGTAGATCTAAATATGAGTAATTTATCTACCTGTAGGTACTGTGTGTGTGTGTGTGTGTGTGTGTGTGTGTGTGTGTGTGTGTGTGTGTGTGTGTGTGTGTATTAATTCACTGTATATCAATATGTATGATGTATTTTTAACAACACCTCATCATCATTCCCCTCATACAATATAATACACAACATTACCACATGAACCAATACATCATACATTCAGACATACACGATAATTTCCTACGGTAAAGACACCTCGCTGGCGTATCAGATCCTCTTCGGTGGACCTAAGGCTCTAGCGGATTATTTGGATTCAACACCCTAACGATCTTACTGAGTGGAATCCAACACCCTCCTCTTACCACCCCCTGGATTTTAACTAGAAATTATATATGACTGAAAGATGAGCTGCCATTTGACTCTTACATTCTTTCTGGTCAGATTAGTTGTGTAATAAGAGGAGAAATTGTATCAGTTTTTATTAGTGATTAAATAACTAATAAATAACATCGAGGAATATTTATAGTAGTTGTTATTGAAGAGTAAGTGTTGAAGTTTTTGATGGTTGTTATTGTAGTTAGTAAGGTAATTGGGTGTTTGGACTTGTTAAGGGGGTAGTTTAGTTGTGTTTACTGAGAGTGGATTGCTGTCATAAGTTTGTGTGTGTGTGTGTAGTGTTTGAGTCAAGGTTTAGTACTTAAGGAATGGTTTAGTACTCGAGTAGAAGTTAGGTACTAGAGTGAAGATTTAGTATTCTAGTAAAGGTTTAATACTCAAGTGAAGACCAGCCAGGAATCTCTGAGTACATAAACAATAAAAAAAACTATACCATGGATACAAAAATCTCAGTGGCCAATGATGAAACTTTATACCTTTACCTGTACACCTGAGTCGATGATGCAGAAGCAATTAGTTGGTGACGATATAAAGTTATTAGTGCGCTTCAACAACTATGGTCTTTAAAGTGCGTTGTATGGTTAGTAATTACGTTAGCCTCTTATGAACTAAAGGTTAAAAGAAATAAAATTAATGCACTGTTATTATGTCAGTGTATTTAATGTTCATGGGGATCTTTTCTGTTGTGGTTTCTTTATAATATATATAAATTAACGATAAAAATAAAAATATATTCTTTCTTCTTACGATTACGCTATCAGAAAATTGTTCCCGATCGCAGCATCCCAGAAAACAAAACACATTCAGATTGTTTTCTCTTGGTACATATTACAGACAATTTTGGGGTAATGTAGAGTAGGGAAAGTCTTCTAATGTGTTACCATATAGAAGTTCTAGGACCTAACCTAACCTAACCTAACCTAACCAAACCAAACCTAATCTCACTTAACCTCACTAAACCTAAATCAACCTACCCTAACATTTTCCTCATACAAAACACTAAAAACGTACAACATAACAGCACTGAATGGAATATATATATAACATCCACATCCACATCCACAAAAGTAATGTCTCCCCCCGCCTCTCCTGCCGTTGACCCAAATCCAAAACTCTCTGTGAACTCAAAGGTAATTTCTCTTTCATCTTATGCTCAAACAATTACCTGGTTCTTGTCATTTCACTTAGCATTCTTCATTACTAAATAATAAACTTTTCTAATTTCTTTTAACTCCTTTCATCGTATACTGAGATGTTCTTTATTATATATCTATGTATTTATTCCCATTAAAATAATTCATCTCTTCTCGTAAATTTCTTTTCATTTCATATTGTCAAAAGTTTTGGTTCTCTTTGTCATTTCTTTACGTTTTCTTTGTCCTGGACTTATTTAGTGTATTCTTGCCACTTGGTCTAGGTTTTCATGATATACTGAAAGAATAATTTCCTCAGTATTCCTTTAAGTTCTCTGAATTATGCATAAGCTCTGTGTCTTAAAAGAACGACGAGGGAATATTTAAAGTTAGATACGTATTCTCATCACATTTTTTTCTCTACCTTTTTTTTTTTAGGATTTCTCATTTCGGTCACTTTCTCAACCTTCAAAGTTTGTAGACATATACTATTATTATACCTTCAAATTTCTCTCCAAACTTTGCTTCTCCCTTGTGGTCAGTGTACATGTGGTGTCATAACTTTTAACATCCTTCCATTGAGTCTCGTTGAAAGGCTCTATTTTGGAGGTCGGGTCATTAATCTTTTTCCAAAGTTTTTCAATCTTCTTCCCTTTTCCCCCTTGTGTTGATGTCTCACTTTAGTAATAGACGTGATATTTTGGAGAGTAGTATTTTTATCGTCATGGCAGTATGTGTGTGTATCCTCATCGTGCATAGATGGCGTAGTAGTGGTAGTAATAGTACGATAGTAGTAGTAGTAGTAGTAGTAGTAGTAGTAGTAGTATAGTAGGAGGAAGAGGAGGAGGAGGAGCAGGAGGAGGAAGAAGAAGAAGAGGAGCAGGAGGAAGAAGAAGAGGAGGAGCAGGAGGAGGAGGAGGAAGAAGAAGAAGAGGAGCAGGAGGAGCAGGAGGAGGAGCAGAAGGAGGAAGAAGAAGAAGAGGAGCAGGAGGAGCAGGAGGAGGAGCAGAAGGAGGAGGAAGAAGAGGCGCAGGAGGAAGAAGAAGATGAGGAGCAGGAGGAGGAGGACGAAGAAGAAGAAGAGGAGCAGGAGGAGCAGGAGGAGGAGCAGGAGGAGGAAGAAGAAGAAGAGGAGCAGGAGGAGCAGGAGGAGGAGCAGAAGGAGGAAGAAGAAGAGGCGCAGGAGGAAGAAGAAGATGAGGAGCAGGAGGAGGAGGAAGAAGAAGAGGAGCAGGTAGGAAGAAGAAGAGGAGGAGCAGGAGGAGGAGGAGAGGCAGGTAGCACAGTGTAACTATATCTCGCGGATAACACGGTCATGCCCCGAGACCTGGGACACATCACCTTGCCCTGGGGAGCTGAGGCTGGTGGCTGACTTCCTGCCTTGAACCTTCTTCGTTCTTTTTTCTCGTCTTCCCTGTCTCTTCTTTTCTTTTGCTTCTTCTCTTCCTGTTTTTCTTTTTCCCTTCTTTCCTTTTTCTTCTTCTCTTTCTCTTCTTCCCTTTCTCTTTTTTCTTGTCTCTTCTTTCCTTTTGCTGCTTCGCTTCCAGTTTTTATCTTTCTCTTCTTCCCTTTTCTTATTCCCTTTCTCTTTTCCCTTTTTCTTCTTCCCTTTTCTTTTCCCTTTCTCTTCTTCCTTTCTCTTCTTCCCCACCCCTTCTCGCAGTCTTATGGTCCATTTATAATCACACTTGCTTTTTTTAAGATTCATTTCGTAAGGTCACGGTGTACTGGTGTCTCCCTCACAGACCTGCCCCAGCAGCTACGTATCTACGGTCCCGGAGGAGCTCTGGTGGACGACGTGGCGGCCGTACAGGAGGGCCAACCCCTCACCCTCTCCTGCAGGGCCACAGGAGGTACGTGTGTGTGTGTGTGTGTGTGTGTGTGTGTGTGTGTGTGTGTGTGAGAGAGTTCAAACGCCTTACGCTATCTCTCACTCCCTCTCCACCTCAGGTAAGCCACTACCCAACGTCACCTGGTGGTCGGGGTCAACAATGCTGGACAAAGAGGTAGAGGAGCACCAAGAGGGCGTCAAGTCAACAGCCACGCCCACGGTCACACCTACAGCAGCTTACGCCACTAACACCCTTCGTCTGACGAGCGTCAGCAGTGCCCACCTCACCCAAAACCTTACCTGCAAGGCGGCCAACACACCTGCTCTGGCTTCACTAAGTGCCTCCGTCATGCTAAGGGAGCTAGGTGTGAAACTTTTCTTTGTGGTGTCAGTCAGTCAGTCAGTCAGTCAGTCAGTCAGTCATTGACGGAAAATAAGGCTGTCCCAATCTGCCAAAACCACTTAAAATGATCTTCTTAAACTAAATCACATTAAATATAAATAACCTTAAGTCAGATCTAGCTGCGTCAGGGGCTCTATGCGTGATTTAGTAATTGACAATAAACATCACTCACTGAACTAACAAACAATCCCTCCTCCACTAAAGCACGAGTATTCATTTTATTCATCATTATATATTCACGGTGCACATCAGGGTACAACTTCCTCACATACAGGTGTTTGTATTACCTTCCTAATAACCTCATTAACAACATCTCTCTCTTTATCTCTCAAGGTATTGTCTCTTCTACCCCCCAAGTGAGAGAACAGAGGAGGAGTTTTAATAATACACACCAAAGTATTTATACCCGTAATGTTATAATTATGCACAGAAAATAAAAAATATATAACACACGCTAAATATCTCTCTCTCTCTCTCTCTCTCTCTCTCTCTCTCTCTCTCTTGGTCGGGTTCTAAATATAGATAATATAATTAAATTACCTGCAGCCATCAACACTGCTTTCACGTCAAAACAAATTCACCATGAAAAACAGTATCCATAATTCATAGGTCCGTATCCCTACAGCCTCACCTGGTGATCAACATGGAAATAAACAACACATTATTCCTGGTCGACGGCAGCTTATTGTTCCATTTACAAAACAGGTGTAGGATATAACCTTACTAGGGCAGCTGGTGTCTGGCGGTGTTTATGGCAGCAATATGTGGGGGGATAATTTTCTCATTTATTCATGGCTGTAGGTAAGAGTTTTAAGTGTAAAGAAGATTATATTTATACTCAAGTCTCATGTTATTATTATCTTTTGTTACGGGATTTATTTTATTGTTTAGCATGGAATATATTGAGATAGAATTAGAGTCATATTTTAAGGGTCAAAGGCCACAACAAATTTCCTACTGATGATGGTTTTTCTTCCTTTATTCTGCCTTGATTCACCCAACCTATACGAAGCTGAATAAGAGACATTTTAGCCTATTAACTTGGTGTGTGTGTGTGTGTGTAAAGTGTATACGAATGTACTGTATAGTTAAATAGTGAATGCAAGTACATGTGGACCAAGCCCTCACACGCTCCCTTCTCCCTCCTCTATACACATAATAACTGTATACAAACGCATTATCTTACGCTAATCCATCTTATTCTTGACCCTAAACCCTCACACAGCTGGAGGTTTATATGTGCATTACCTTACGCTATTCTGTCTTGATTTCCTTTCCAGACTCTGAGCTGCAGGTGTCGTTGCATGCCCCTAAGGAGAAGCTGTCAGGAGGCCACCCGTATAACATAAAATGTGAAGCTTCAGGAGTCAGACCCCCACCTGTCCTTACCTGGTGGCTCAGAGGACAACACCTCACCCATGACATCCATGTGGTAGGTGTCTCCTTCACCTGTAGTGCCTCCCTCACCTGCAGTTCCACCCCCCACCTATAGTGCCTCCCTCACCTGAAGTGCCTCCCCCCACCTGTAGTGCCTCCCCCCACCTGTAGTGCCTCCCTCACCTGTAGTGCCACCCCTCACCTGTAGTACCTCCCTCACTTATAGTGCCACCCCTCACTTGTAGTGCCCGCCTTCCCTACAGGGCCTCTCTACTAGCACCCCGCCCCATCTAATCAAGTCTCATCTTTCCCATCAACACAATGTTCACAGTTCCTATTTCTCACCAAGAAACTCTCACCTGACACACAACACGCTCTTAATTCTCACCCTCTACATTGCTTTACAAACTGGTTATTGTTCGCTAACACAGTGCAATAATTAAGACAATGTTTCCCTGCCATAAATGAGTTTCCAATTATCACCTGGCACCTGCTTCTGACGCTAAACGGGTATCTATTGATGGAGTTTTAGATATTGGTAATACAAGCTTTAAAGATTTGTCTATTCTGTGTGTTATTGAGACCATCTAAACTGTAATAATACTCCTGTGATGCATATATTAATTTGTATTTTTTACTCTGTGGCGTTGTTTGATTATTTGGAACGATGTGTTATGATTTATGAGTAGTTTCGGCAGTTATAATTACTGTCTCCTACGCTTTCTCATACCTACTCAGACTTAAGTCCTTCCCTTTAGTTAATTACTTCTCCCCTTCTCTCCTAACGCACATTTCAACGTATTAAAGCAGAGTCTGGGGTGAGTTAATACACTACAACAGTCTGGGGTGAGCTAACAAATATCTCCCATCACAGCAGAGTCTTGGGCTGGACTCTACGGTATCTGAGCTGAGTCTGCTGGCTACTGCTGGCGACGACGGAGGTCTGCTGGAGTGCCGCGCCGCCGCACCCACACTGCCGCACCTCACTGCCACAGACTCTACCAGACTCACCGTGCATTGTGAGTACTGATGGAGAGAGAGAGAGAGAGAGAGAGAGAGAGAGAGAGAGAGAGAGAGAGAGAGAGAGAGAGAGGTGATTATAGGGTAAATTCTTGACTAGGGAGAAACTCAAGTACAAATGAAATCCACCAAAATAATGTTTCGATTTAACCCATCAAAGTCTAAACAATCTTTCTCAACTAGGCCACTCTGCATCACTCACAGTCACTATACTCGAGCGAATATATCCTAATTTAACCATAACATTAATTCCTCTCTCGAATTTTGTTATCAATGCTCACGGGCGTATTGTAAACACACATTAATTAAACTGCCCCACTGATATTTGACACCAAGCAATATTTGGGTGAAATAATAGCCAGGAGATAAAATATTATTCACGTCATCAAATATTACAAATCGTCACTTTAATTTTTTGTCTAATTTTGTATATTCACGTTTAATAGAATATTTTTTTTAGTTTGCCATGATAAACACAGCTTTTTTTCAGAATTTATTGAGAGGAAAAATATAAATACAATTGTCTGTTAGTTAAAGTTTGAGCATTATAACAAATAGCAACAAGAATAACCATAAGATTCTTCCTGCACAGTAAGTCCCTTTAGCTGCGAATGTTTCTGAAGAGTCATGCTATCAATACCACCTCATAATTTACCTTCAGATAAATCCCCTTGACCTTATCTTCAAGTTCTGATAGATATGTTTGCCCCTGCCTTTACAGATGTACCTGAGGCGAGCATCACCATCGAAGGCGTGGGCGTTGTGGGCGTTGAGGACGGGGTGGGTGCTGAGGATGGGGAGAGCGGTGAGAAAAGTGTGGGTGGGCTGCGGGCGGACGACTCAGCCACCCTCGTGTGTGTGGCTCGGGCCAACCCACCCGCCTATAACGTTACCTTCATGTTCAACGTGAGTGTGTGTATGTGTGTGTGTGTGTGTGTGTGTGTGTGTGTGTGTGTGTGTGTGTGTCTTTGAGAGAAAAAAGACAGACAGACAGACAGACAGACAGACAGACAGGCAGACAGACAGATAGATAGATAGATAGATATTTACGTATATGCTGTCTCACTTTAACTCATCAACCATGGACTGAAATTCATGATTCACAGAAAACTCATCAATTACTTAATGTTATTCACATCACCGGGAATCCATTTAGAATTCCCAGGAGGATAGACAGAAAGAGAGAGGATGATGAAGAGAGAAAGAAAAAAGAGAGAGGTGGAATAAAGAGTAAGAGATTGACATAAAAAAAGGAGAGAGAGAGAGAGAGAGAGAGAGAGAGAGAGAGAGAGGGAGAGGTGGAATAATGAGTGAGTGAGTGAGTGAGTGAGAGCAAGACAAAGAAAGAGGTTAGGTTAGGTTAGGTTAGGTTAGGTCTGTAATTTATATGTAAAACAAAGTAACTCGGTTTAATATAGATTTTTACAGCTATATTAAAACACAGTTAATTTATAATTAAAACAAAGTCTCTTACTGAATTAAATTAGCGTCGGAACGTCATTAACTTGTATTAAAATATTGCCCTGGTGAGTAAGTTTGTTTTGCGTTCTAATTCCGTCCCCAAAGTTGGACCAAATGATAAAGTGATAAAAATTGTACAATGGCATTAATATTCCACCACAACACCTCCGCCCTGCAACACCTGAATTACAACACAGTAATTCCCTACCTGCTCGATAATTTTCATTTCAACAGGTGTAGCCTAGAATGTCAACTTATTTTAACTATTTACACTGATGGGTAAACTTCTGGAATGACGAGAGTGTGTGTGTGTGTGTGTGTGTGTGTGTGTGTGTGTGTGTGTGTGTGTGTGTGTGTGTGTGTTTTTACTCTCCATGTGTATGTTTCTGTGTCTGTGTATAATCAGCATATTACCTTGCTTTAAATAATTGTACCTCACTAATTACGGTAATCACACACGAATATTTTATCCTATTAGACACAACAATTATCTCAAAACAGAACAAAAACAAAAATAAAAACTAAACAAAAACAAAACAAAAACAAAACAAAAAACAAAAACAAACCATAACAAAAAAATTAACAAAACAAAAACAAAACACAAAACAAAAAACAAAACAAACAACAAAAACAAACCATAACAAAAAACAAAACAAAACAAAAACAAAACAAAACAAATAACAAAACAAAAAACAAAACAGAGCAAACAACAAAAACAAACCATAACAAAAAACAAAACAAAACAAAACAAAACAAAACAAAAAACAAAACAAAACAAAAACAAAACAAAACAAATAACAAAAAACAAAACAAAGCAAACAACAAAAACAAACCATAACAAAAAACAAAACAAAACAAAAACAAAAACAAAACAAATAACTAAACAAAAACAAAAAAATACGAAGCAGAATGCCATCCTCTATATCTTGTGAGTCATTTAAAGTACTGGGAATTCCTCTCGTTCTCTCCCGGGGAAATTTTTAATGTAAACTGGCGTCGCCATTAGCTCGTGCGCTCAACTTTTGTTCATTAGGGAAAATTGCATTACTGAAGCATTAGTCTCCTTGTGTGCGCCCTCTGATGCTTGTTCATTACACTTTCTTATCATCCATTTGTGACCTCATCCATCTGAGACGTAATCTACCTGTGATTTCAACCATCTGTGACTTCATCCATCACTGATTTCATCCATCTGTGATTTCATCCATCTGTGACATCATCAATATGTGACTTCATCCATCTGTGATTTCATCCATCTGTGACGTAATCTACCTGTGATTTCACCCATTTGTGACTTCATCCATCATTGATTTCATCCAACTGTGATTTCAATCATCTAAGACCTCATCCATTTGTGACTTCATCCATCATTGATTTCATCCAACTGTGATTTCATTCATCTAAGACCTCATCCATCAGTGACTTAATCTACCTGTAATTTCATCCATCTTTGACTTCATCCATCATTGATTTCATCCATCTGTGACTTCATCCATCTATTACTTCATCTATCTGTGATTTCATCCCTCTGTGATTTCATCCATATGTGATTTATCCACCTGTGACCTCATCCATCAGTGATTCCATCCATCTGTGACCTCATCCATCTTTGATTTCATTCACCTGTGTCTTCATCCATATGTGATTTTATCCACCTGTAAATTCACCCACCTGTGTCTTCATCCATATGTGATTTTATCCACCTATAAATTCACCCACCTGTGTCTTCATCCACCCATGAATTCATCCACCTGTAATTTCATCCAACTGAGAAAAATTCATTCATCTTGTTAACTGTTGTCGCCGATTAAAATTTACTAATTTTACTCTGACGTCACCAAGTTAGGTCAATACCTTCAACGCTGACGTCACCAAGTTGAATCATTTCACCAAGTCAAATTAAATAGAAAACATCACCAAATAGAATTCGTCTAATATATCTAACTTTAAACGTGACGTCACCAAGTAATTAATAACGAAAGTGTGACGTCAGTTGTCTGGTAGTGACGAGGTAATCGCCTTGGGTAATGTTTATCCTCACTTTATTACCTTCATTTTTATATTAGATAATTACGACTTAATTTATCATACGAGATAATAATGCTGTGTTGACCTAGCCGCTGTGATTATTAAGCCTTCATTCTCAGAGTTCCGTAAGTTATTTTTTCCCTTAACTCGGGATAGGAAAAGATATCAAATTAAAGTAAAGTCTCATAGTGCATTTAATATTATCTTAACTACAAACGACATTACATCCTGATAATAAAATAAATTATCTTATATCCACCAATTTGAAAACATTAACTTACGAGCCGTTAAGAATCACCAATATAATACGTGGCTAAAATGGCGTAGAAATTGCACCTAGACTCTACTGGAACTAGATCTTTTCTCCTCTCTTTAATTAAGGGAAAAATATTAGCATACGAATCGGTAAAGTCTCATTGGAACATCGTCATCAGCGTCACCGTCAGGTTGAATGAGCTTCTTGTAGGCGTCTTCTCACACCTGAAGGCCAATTTAATGTAGGGAGAATGTGGACTTAGGTTGTTTGTGGGTTACATGTACTCTTTCTAGACAATATGTACTCTTTCTAGACAATCTGTACTCTTTCTAGACAACATGTACTCTTCCTAGACAACATGTACTCTTCCTAGACAACATCCTAGACAGCCTGTAAACTTTCTAGACAACCTGTACTCTCTTCACACAACCTGTACTCTTTCTAGACAGGCTGTACTCTTTCAAGACAAGCTGTACTCGTTTTAGACAACCTGTATTCTCCTCACACAAGCTGTACTCTTTCTAGACAAGCTGTACTCTCCTCACACAACCTGTACTCGCCTCAGAGAATCAACCACCTGAGCCTCTCTCGTTAAGTGTTCACAACTCAGACTCAATACCTCCATAACCCCCAATGGTCGGTGTTCATGAATACTTTATCTATCAAATTTATACCTCAATTTACACCATTTAAACAGTATACTACAACTCTCTACTCTCACCATCTGAAAAAAAACACTGATTCTATGTTTTTTTTTCTGTTTTTTGTGTGTTTTTTTACGATAAAGCAAAGGTATTGTGTTTTGTTTATGTTTTTTTATTTATAACACGAAAATAAAACAGGCTTATAGGTTATAAATATTAGGTTTTGTGTTTTATTGACTGATATAAACTAAAGTTAAATAGGTTTTATTATTAAGTCGTAAACTCTCTTGGCTCCTCATTCTGTTGACGAATGATAACCCTAGCGTACATAAAGTCCTTATCTCTTGAATTTCTTTGTAAGGAATGAATAGAACGATCTAAAATATAAACCATTTTGTGGAACATTGCGTCTGAGCAGTGAGGTAAGGAAACGCTATCAAGAGGAGCGCAAGTGGAAAACTATCGTCACATTTTCAGATTCAGAGAGAGGGGGAGGGCGTGGGAGGGAGAGAGAAGGAGTGGGGTGGAAGGGAGAGAGAGAGGAAGGGGGAGGGGTGGGAGGGAGAGAGGTGGGTTGGGAGGGAGAGAGAAGGAGCGGGGTGGAAGGGAGAGAGAGAGGAAGGGGGAGGGGTGGGAGGGAGAGAGGTGGGTTGGGAGGGAGAGAGAAGGAGCGGGGTGGAAGGGAGAGAGAGAGGAAGGGGGAGGGGTGGGAGGGAGAGAGGTTGGTTGGGAGGGAGAGAGAAGGAGCGGGGTGGAAGGGAGAGAGAGAGGAAGGGGGAGGGGTGAGAGGGATAGAGGTGGGATGGGAGGGGAGGTTTACAGCGGAAGTGTGTAAGGAGAGATAAGAGGAAAGGAAGAGAGATAATAAAAATAGAGTTGGGATGACAGAGAAAGAGAAGTAGGGATAGAGATATAGATAAAGGGATAAAGAGAGAAGACGGAGACACAGACATACAAAGAGAATAACAAACATACATACAGACAAACACAAATGGGTGATGCAAGTATACAGACAGAGAGAAAAGAAGTTAATTGGTGTTGCTGTCGGTGTTGCTGTTCTGGTGGTGGTGGTGGTGGTGGTGGTGGTGGTAGTGGTGGAGGTGGTGGTGGTGGTGGTGGAAGAGGGGGGGGTGGTGGTGGTGGTGGTGGTGGAGGAGGAGGAGGTGGTGGTGGTGGTGGTGGAAGAGGGGGTGGTGGTGGTGGTGGTGGTGGTGGTGGTGGTGAAGGAGGAGGAGGAGGTGGTGGTGGTAGTGGTGGTGGTGGTGGTGGTAGTGGTGATGGAGGAGGAGGTAGTGGTGGTGGGGGTGGTGGTGGTGGTGACAGGGGTGGTAGTGGTGGAGGAGGAGGTGGTGGTGGTGGTGGTGGTGGAAGAGGGGGTGGTGGTGGTGGAAGAGGGGGTGGTGGTGGTGGTGGTGGTGGTGGTAGTGGTGGAGGTGGTGATGGTGGTGGTGGTGGTGATAGGGATGGTAGTGGTGGAGGATGAGGTGGTGGTGGTAGTGGTGGAAGAGGGGGTGGTGGTAGTGGTGGTGGTGGTGGTGGTAGTGGTGGTGGTGGTGGTGGTGGTGTTAGTGGAAGTGGTGGAGGTGGTGGTAGTGGTGGTGGTGGTGGTGGTGGTGGTGGAAGTGATGGTGGTAGTGGTGGAGGAGGAGGTGGTGGTGGTGGTGGTGGTGGTGGTGGTAGTGGTGGTGGTGGTGGTGGTGGTGTTAGTGGAAGTGGTGGAGGTGGTGGTAGTGGTGGTGGTGGTGGTGGTGGTGGTGGTGGTGGTGGTGGTGGTGGTGGAAGTGATGGTGGTAGTGGTGGAGGAGGAGGAGGTGGTGGTGGTGGTGGTGGTGGTGACAGGGGTGGCAGTGGTGGAGGAGGAGGTGGTGGTGGTAGTGGTGGAGGTAAGGAGTGAGGGCTGCAGACCACCACACAGGCGCCTTGTGTCACCAACAAGCGGGTGTCCCCAGCCGCGTACACACTATAATGTTGGTTTAAAGCCCTCTCAACCTCCTAATTACAGCTGCTCCTTCTACTGCTGTGGCGGCGGGCGGTTCCTTCCAGCTGCTGACGCTCTGGTTATTATGGTTATTGACTCTGTGCGTGTGCTGAGTCGTCGTTTCCTCGTTATAACTAAATATGATACCACAGCACACGTTAAGCTTTGTTTTATATCAGTAGGATTTACACTGAGTAAGTAGATAAGAGGCTTACTGTGTTTCGGCTCGTAGACGCGGTGTTGATCTCCTGTACTGTGGCCCACGAGGGAGGATATCTATGCGGCCTTGACACAGAAAATACAATAGAACTCACAGCTGCGGTTTACCAGCCCAGGCTAATTGGATATCAGTTACCAGCAGACCGAATGTGGCTGACTTAAGGTAAATATCTGTTTATAATCTATAGCGTTTACGGTGTTACTCTGTCGTGCTCAACTAACTGGCCTTTATAACCTGTATGAAGATGTAATACGGAAGATGGTGGTTATGTTGGAAGGTATAATGTATGCAGTAACTGTAACAAAAATATATTCAATTTGCCTTTTATATGTTATTTAAACATTGCGTCTCTCACATATCCATACAAAGTTATTAAGGCTGAGAAAAATGCACACGGACTTACCAAACACCGTGTACTTCTTCCATACAGTCACTCGGTTGATCAAATTTATAATAAACTATTTAATCAGTTTATCGTTGTAATATGACACTGACATTAAATAATCGGATTTTTTTTTAATTGAATCGAATAGAGAGTAATTAATGGGCGTTTAAAATTCTGGGGAAGTAAAACGAAATAAGTAATTAGCCTCTGTTACAAAGTTATTGAATTAATTGTTCAGTAACATTTAAGTTAAGGTTAATATATAACAAAGCAAAGCAACCAATAGCCAGTACCCTCACACCCATATAATTACCGCCTCCCTAACTGCCTCGTTACAGCACACGAGGCGCTGCTCAAGAAATTGGCTACACAATCTAATTACTTAATAAGATTTAAGTCTAGTGGAAAATTCTTTGCAGCTGTTCCAAACTGGAGCAAATTTTTAATCGATATACAGTATCGTCAACAACATATAATTACTGGTTTGTTTAACTCTCTAATTACAAGACTAGACGCGGTGTTGATGAAAGGCTTCCCACGCGGTCAAAGCAGTAACTATCTCCATCAGAGGCACAAGCGGCTCGTCAAGCCAAACAAGGTAAATGGTTAATTGAAGGACACTAATTTATTTGTGTGAAGCGTTGGCTTGGTGCTCAGCGAGCCATGGTTGTTGTAAAGCCGTAGAGATGTTGCAGAGAGTAGTGGAGGCTGCCAAACCATTATTGTTGGAAAACCGTTGACAGTGTATAGAGAAGTAGCAAAGCCATGGCTGGTGCACAGAGATATATATATATATGTTGCAACCTCATGGATGTTGCAGACAATATACTTCCCGAAGAATAAATTCTGCAACTCCTTTGGATATAAACAACCCGTTATTGTTGCAGAACCAAGGATTGTACTGCATGCCTATGCATAGATATTGCAGAGCAGTCCTGGGTAAAGTTTAACAATGTTGAAATGGGTATTACAGAGCGCTGATAGGTGTAGCAGAATCATGCTTTGTGCTGCATATCCTGCGAAATGTTGCAAAACTAAGCTGGGTATTTTGCAGAGGCATAATTGTTGCACACCCAAGCCGTATGTTGCAGAGATGTGAGTCTTGCAGAAACAATTTGGGTGTTGCAGAACCTGGCTGGGTGCTACCGTGGCTCCCTGTCAGCTGCCGGTGAGGAGACCTGGAGGCGATAGACAAGGAAGAGGAAGGAAGGAGGTACATTACGGGAGGAAGAGACTGGCGAACACATATGCAAATAAATCACTTGTAGGTGCGCATGTTCCATGTATATGCTGATAACTACATAGGATAGAAGAAAACACGAAGTTTCCAACCGCTTTCGTGCATTTCACTTCTTCAGGGGTGTGTGTGTGTACTGTACATATATATAACCTTTGGAGGTCAAACGGCTCAGAGATCAGATATGCTGATACAAGATGGCAACAGTTTCTGAGCTTTATCTCCCCGTGTTCTCGCTCATCACCCCAACACATCTCACGTGTTCATGGCACCAGCGAAATCCTGATCACATAACACCCCAGCTGCACCTTTAGCCACTCGTCTCCCCAGACTTGAAGGTACCATCGGCTTACAGAGGTGTAGTAAGTCATAGTCAATCGGGGCCACCTGAGCTGTGGGCTGGAGGATTCAACTGTTCCTACCCGTACCGTTGAATGGCGTTATGTGACTCTGGTCTTGTGGGCTGGTGCATCATGGAGCAGCACCAGAACATCACGCTTCACTAGTTCGGGGAGTTTTTCTTGGTTTTGAATCAACATAGCCAGACCAGCATGTCAGCTTGATACAAACCTTTGGCTTCGAACTTTGTGGTGCAAATAATTGACCAATGATACCCCGTGAGAAAAGACACTGGGTATGGAGAAGCAGGTACTGGCGAAAGTATTTTGGAATGAAGGCGATCGAGTACACTACCAGCCAGCCATACTTACATTAGTATACTAAAGAAGAGTTTAGTATTCAATGTGTTGTGTCTCTACAACTCATAACAGGCCGCCAGATAGATGAAACTGAACTCTCACTATCTCTTGTAGATCTTGAACTCGGAGTAACAACAAAGTGAACGACACCAACAAAAATATATACCAAAAGTTTTGTAGAATTATAACTTTAATTCAGTAGTTAAATGTTATCATGTTCTCCACAGCAGCCGAGCTATGAGCGTCACCAACACTTGACGTCATTTGCTATAGATTCTAAACCAAGTGTCAATAGTTTCCTTCACTGAGACGACAAGGACACCCCCCCCCCCTCCCAAACACTGAGCCAGGTTTCGTCCCTTTATAAATCCTTAAAAAATATATATATATTTTAGAGAAAAAAATGCAAAAGTGATCATCAAGACAAGCATGAAATATAAGGTCATAAGCAACTTTCAACAAGGTAAATGGAGCCAGTAATGGTCACACACTAAATATACCTCCTGCTTAAGCATTTATATATGTCCCTCATTATCAGAATAAAGAAAAAAGGAGAAAAAAGACGATAATATAAAAAAAAATAGTCTTGCCATTATACAGTATACATATATGAATCTTCTCAACGCTACATAATATACATAAAAATATTCCTAACATTAACGCACAATATTCTTAACACAACATACATAGAGGAATATCTTTAATATTAACATACAAATAACAGAAAAAAGGCTGTAACTCACCAGCTTTCGATATAGCAATTCAGTGGGTCGCTTCAGGTTAAGGGAGGAGGAGGAGGAGTAAGGGGTAAAGGAGGATGAGAATAAGGAGGAGGAGAAGAAGAAGAAGAAGAAGAAGAAGAAGAAGAAGAAGAAGAAGAAGAAGAAGAAGAAGAAGAAGAAGAAGAAGAAGAAGAAAGAGGAGGAGAAGGAGGAGGAGGAGAAAGAAGAGAAGGAGGAGGGTGGAGTCGCCAGTCCCACGTGAATAAATATGCAAATTCCTTTAATGAAATTGCCCATAATATCATGAATTAAGAGAATGAATAATAATAAAAAAAAATAAAATAAAGGTCTTTACATAGGAGTGTGATCAGTAAACAATTTAATGTGCGTTAATTGGTTATAAAAAAACATGGATTATGTTGTTGTGTATGTACAGGTGTAGGTGATTAGTACCTACATAATTAATTAATCAGCAACACCAACACTTGAAGAAAACATTATAGTGAGGGAGATTGTGAAGATACATGAGTGTATGGTATGTATGGTGGTGAGTGTATGGATGATGGTGGTGAGTGTATGGATGATGGTGGTGAGTGTATGGATGATGGTGGTGTGTATGGATGATGGTGGTGAGTGTATGGATGATGGTGGTGAGTGTATGGATGATGGTGGTGAGTGTATGGATGATGGTGGTGAGTGTATGGATGATGGTGGTGAGTGTATGGATGATGGTGGTAAGTGTATGGATGATGGTGGTGAGTGTATGGATGATGGTGGTGAGTGTATGGATGATGGTGGTGAGTGTATGGATGATGGTGGTGAGTGTATGGATGATGGTGGTGAGTGTATGGATGACGGTGGTGAGTGTATGGATGATGGTGGTGAGTGTATGGATGATGGTGGTGAGTGTATGGATGATGGTGGTGAGTGTATGGATGATGGTGGTGAGTGTATGGATGATGGTGGTGAGTGTATGGATGATGGTGGTGAGTGTATGGATGATGGTGGTGAGTGTAAGGATGATGGTGGTAAGTGTACGGATGATGGTGGTAAGTGTATGGATGATGGTGGTGAGTGTAAGGATAATGGTGGTGAGTGTATGGATGATGGTGGTGTGTATGGATGATGGTGGTGAGTGTATGGATGATGGTGGTGAGTGTATGGATGATGGTGGTGAGTGTATGGATGATGGTGGTGAGTGTATGGATGATGGTGGTGAGTGTATGGATGATGGTAGTGAGTGTATGGATGATGGTGGTGAGTGTAAGGATAATGGTGGTGAGTGTATGGATGATGGTGGTGTGTATGGATGATGGTGGTGAGTGTAAGGATGATGGTGGTAAGTGTACGGATGATGGTGGTAAGTGTATGGATGATGGTGGTGAGTGTAAGGATAATGGTGGTGAGTGTATGGATGATGGTGGTGTGTATGGATGATGGTGGTGAGTGTATGGATGATGGTGGTGAGTGTATGGATGATGGTGGTGAGTGTATGGATGATGGTGGTGAGTGTATGGATGATGGTGGTGAGTGTATGGATGATGGTGGTGAGTGTATGGATGATGGTGGTGACTGTAAGGATGATGGTAACTATATTTTTGTATCATTCTCCCTCTCTTTTCCCCCATTTTCTCTCCATACACAGGGTCGACCTCTCCGACGACCCAACACGGTGAGGAGTGATTGGAACCTCACCCTTAAATACCTGGGACACAAGGACGTCGGCCTCTACACCTGCGTCGCCTCTAATCCTGAAGGAGACGGAGAGAGTAATGCTGTGGCCCTACACATAGATTGTGAGTACCTACCTGACGAAGGGGTTATGAACCTACCTGACGAAGGGGTTATGTACCTATCTGACGAAAGAGTTATGAACCTACCTGACGAAGGGGTTATGTACCTATCTGACGAAGGGGTTATGTACCTACCTGACGAAGGGGTTATGTACCTACCTGACGAAGGGGTTATGTACCTACCTGACGAAGGGGTTATGAACCTACTTGACGAAGGGGTTATGTACCTATCTGACAAAGGGACTATGTACCTGCCTGACGAAGGGGAGTAAATATCTGAAGAGGGGAAGAACTGTGAGTACCTGCTTGACAAGGGGGGAGGGGGGGACAGTGAGGACCAATTGAACGAAAAGGAAGACACGAATGGGTGAATGAAGGAACCCAGGCGGACATAGTGAGGAGACCAGATCTCTCTCTCTCTCTCTCTCTCTCTCTCTCTCTCTCTCTCTCTCTCTCTCTCTCTCTCTCTCTCTCCCTCTCTACTAATTACGGTGACCGTCTCTCCCTCACACAGATGCCCCGGTGTGTGAGTGGGAAGGAGCGAGGGAGGTGTTGGCGGTGGTGGGGGAGAAGGTGGAGATGGAGTGTCGTGTGAGAGCCTCTCCCCCACAGGTCACCTACACCTGGGAGAGCGTCACCTACACCTCCACCATGAAACAGGTGAACATTAAGAAAGATTATTTCCTTATAATTTCCCTAAACCGAGATTTTAGGAAACATTTTGATTGTTTCCATTGTGTTAATTGTAGTAAGTTAAAATGGTGATGATGATGATTGTGGTAATGGTCGTAGGGTGATGATTGTGGTAATGGTGGTGATGATGATGATGATTGTGGTAACGGTGGTGGTGATGATGATGATTGTGGTAATGGTCGTAGGGTGATGATTGTGGTAACGGTGGTGGTGATGATGATGATTGTGGTAATGGTCGTAGGGTGATGATTGTGGTAATGGTGGTGATGATGATGATTGTGGTAATTGTCGTAGGGTGATGATGGTGGTTATGGTGGTAGAGTGCTGATGGTGGTAATGGTGGTGATGATGATGGTGGTTATGGTGGTAGGGTTGATGATAGTGGTAATGGTGGTAGGGTGATGATGGTGGTTATGGTGGTAGGGTGATGATGGTGGTAATGGTGGTGGTGATGGTGATGATTGTGGTACTGGGCGTAGGGTGATGATGGTGATGGTGTTAGGGAGATGGTGGAAAGGTGATGATGTTGGTGATGGTGATAGGATGATGATCGTGTTGATAGTGGTAGGGTGATCATGGTAATGGTGGTAGAGTGATGGTGGTAGGGGAAGTGCTGCATATGGTAGGGTAGGAAACTGTAGAAGTGGTGGAGGAAAGTGTTGGAAATAGTGGAAGAAAGTAGTGGAGATAGTGGGAGAAAGTGATGGAGATAGTGGAAGAAAGTGGTGGAGACAGGAGAGAAAGTGATGGCGACAGTAGTAAGAATAATGGAGATGGTAAGAGAAAGTACTAGAAAATCACCAGAGACGATTGAGAGAAAACAGTGAAAGCAGTGGTGAAAGTATAAGAGACAGTAAGGATAGCAATGAAGAAAGGACTCTCATTAGTGAAGGAACAGTGAAGAAAGAAGTGAAAGATATAAAAATACAACGATAATAAACAGAGAAAAAGAAAACAATGAAAAACTATGAAAACGCACGGGTGAAAATTATGAAAGCAACAAGATTTAAAAGTAATGAAAGTTATCAGGGCAACAGGATTCAGAAAGCAACAGAAAAGAAAGCACAAGCAAGAAATTGTCCCCTTTAACAAGAACGAAGCAAGAACAGCCCCTTGGACATTCCTGGAGGCTATAATCCAAACTTTCAGTCAGCGGCTCCCACATTCCTAATTCACTCAGCATCTCTAATTCATTTCGTCTCTGTCGCTGTGGATGGAGGCCGGTGGGAGATGTGGCAAGGTTGCTCACTCGTGCAGATTAACGCAGAGGTTGCCTGAGTCCTAGTCTAAACACTCTCGCCCGTGACGTGTGATCCTTATGACTTTACCTGCCCATTCACATCATTCACCTGTGTCTTATTCATTACTCTCTAGGTAATTAATGGTTGATTCATTACTCAGGGGTTATAAGGGTAATTTATTCATTATTGACCCATATCTTAATGAATAACTCACCACCTATTCATTATCTGTCTGAATGACTCACGCCACGCCCACAACTTACCTTAATAACTCACCCTTAACCCACCACTCACCTAAATAACTCACCCCTTAATCCACCAATTACCTAAATATCTTACCCCTTAATCCACCACTCATCTAAATAACTCACCCCTTAATCCACCAATTACCTAAATATCTTACCCCTTAATCCACCACTCATCTAAATAACTCACCCCTTAATCCACCAATTACCTAAATATCTTACCCCTTAATCCACCACTCATCTAAATAACTCAGCCCTTAATCCACCACTCACCTAAATATCTCACCCTTTATCCCAACACAGATCAAGTTATCACTGGAACACACGGACTCTGGGCTGACGTCGACGGGGTGGATGAAGGCAGATAACGTCAGCAGCGGGATACAGAAGGCAGAGTGTCAACCCAGGAACGAGGTGGGGCAAGCTGACCGTCCCTGTGTCTTCAGCATACTACTCATCGGTAATTAAACTTAACCGGTTCTTCTTCTTCTTCTTTGTGTTTTATTTTGTGTCTTCTTAATCTAATTCTCCTTCGCCTCCTCCCCCCCTTTCTCTTAATTATCCACACATTACCTAAAGGAGCCACCACATCCACTCAACACTTACGAAGAAATGTATGGATGTCACATGTTATTTCAGCCATTACGTATAGATATTATTCCAGGTAATATATGAGGATAATATACCTAACCCTAGGGTATAATAAATACGTTATATATTACTCAAATTACATAGAACATGAAGCTGTGACGTGAATTATATAATATGACTGATCACTCCGTCACTCTCAGGCGGAATAATAAATTTCTCGTCCTTAATAACTCGTAACTGTGAACGTGTTTCGTATTGTGTTGATGGAGAAGAACAATAATCACTGTTTACACGCACCATCCGGGTACTTTATTCTGTAACGTTAGTACAAGGAGAGGTACAGGTATAAAGTACAGGTATGGGTTACAGGTAAGATGCACTATTACAGGTATCTAATAGATGGCGTAATCGCAACAGGTACATGTTTAAGTGTAAATTACAGGTAATGATATTCGAACATAATTTAGGTAATTATTGTATAAACATCAAAACAATTATATATTTAGAAATTCCCATATAATTAAATGCTATAAATTTCCATATAATTAAATACTATAGCCAATTCATTCATACACAGCTAATAATGTAATTAATTTGAGTAGTTACCGTATCCCACACCAATTTAATTTGCTCTCTCCAAAAGGTGTGTGGGTGATGGAGGAAGGTGAGAGAGTATTAACCTGTCACACTCACGGACAGGTAAAGGAAGGTGGGATGACGAGGTGTAGGAAGATAGAGTGTCTCTGCCCACACACACACACACACACACACACACACACACACACACACACACACACACACACACACACACACACACACAAACACACACACACACACAAACTTGTAATCAAGCTTTTCACTAAATGTTGAGGCACAAGACCCAAAGCGGATTGGCAGTCTGGGAATCAGGGGACCCGCAGCTTACGTACTCTGCATCATTGAATAAGGAGACACACTACACCGACTCTCACTCAGGAAATGACGACAACTGTCTTTAACAATTACTGAAATCGAGTTAATTAGCTATGTTATATAAGATAAAGGGAACAGCAGCTCCAAAGTTCATTTTAATTGGCTATGATTACATGTTGGAATCTTTCTATTCGCACGGTGGTTGGTTAGTGAGGTTCTAAAATTCCTGCGTATGTTTCTTTTTACCAGAACCACCGAGCACGCTGATTGGCTGTTACTACCATGACGTCACTACGGACTCCGCTGCCGTCACCTGCTCGCCTGGACCAACCTCCAGTCAGCTGCCAGAGATATACCACATCGAGGTGAGGACGTCATCACCAGGCCTTGTGCTGATTTGTCCATACTCACTATGACGTTAGCTACCCTTTCTAGTACTTGGTCAGGTTAAATCCAGGTAATGTTAGATTTGGATTAGGTTTAAGGTCAGCATCAGGATATGGGGAGTTTCTCGTGGTCATGGGGGGAGGCTGGTGGGCGAGGAACACCATATCACTTCAAACTTCATAGTAGACGACCTTCTGTGTAGTAAGCCTTTTGAAGAAAAATTTGAATTATACGAAATGTTAGTACTGGACGCTACTAATGACAGGTGTTACAGGTGCTAGGCGCCACTAACAACAGGTGTTACAGGTGCGGGAGGGGTCGGTGGTGGTAGCGGCGTACAACAACACAGAGCCCAGGTTCAACCTCACCTCACTGGCGCCAGGACGAGACTACGTGCTGGCCATGTACGCCAGCCACGCCAAGGGCCGCGGCCACCAGACCACCTTGTTGATGAAGACCCACACACCCAAGGCGGAGCAGGTGGCGCCTGAGAGGGTGTCCGTCAACTGTGAGTGTGTGTGTGTGTGTGTGTGTGTTTTCAGGAAGACGCACACAGCCTCAGCTAAGTAGGTCACTCACATAACAGTAAAGAAGTGGTCAGACCTGTTAAGAAGGCCACCATTATTTACAGAAGGCGGCAGTAGACTGTCCCGGGCCGGTGTGACTGTCTGGGACCAAATGGGAAACACTAACTTAAAAAAGAAAGTAACTGTGTAGTCTTATCTAGGTGAGTTACGAGATGGTCGTGGCTGTAGAAGAATATAATATGATTAACTAGATTTTAATGAGATATTTTTCAAGAATATTCATTCACGTGTTAATTGAAAAAAAGTTACGAATATTTAAGGAAAATTAACAAAATAAATTAAGTAATGTTAAGGGTAATAAAGACAATTTTAGGAAGGTGTTAGGTAAATTAAAATTAATAAATGATAAGAAAGGAATGTCTGAAAGTGTAATGTTGTCGGTGAATATATTAACAACGTAATCAATCTTTATTACATGCAGTGAAGAAGCCAGGGGGTGACGGACCCAACCCCACAGACCCCCCGCGGAAAGGAGGCGGCGCCCCTGTGAGCGTGGTGGTATCTGCCGTGGTGGTGGGCGTGGTGGTGGGCGTGGCGGTGGTGGTGGCGGGTGTGGTGACCTGCCGCGCCCGCCGTAACCACGCCTCCTCTCCCGGTAAGAGTCACCAGCATCAGAGCGCCTCCAGGGACTCACTGCTTGAGCTCTCGCAGGGCGCCTTGTACCAGTCCTGCACCAGCCATCCTTCGTTTGGTAAGTCCTGCACCTTAGGCTACTTTAGGGATTCCTACACCAGTCATCACCTCCGATAAGAAGCCTGTAAAACCATCCTTCCAGTGACGAGTCCTAGTGTGAGTCCTACAACCTTCATCCTTCCTAAAGTTGTCCTCATTAAGTCCTCACCTGTCACATCCCACGGAGCCTTCTGTGTCCTCTCTGTAGCACACACACACACACACACATCACCGTGTTCGCTGGTAAGTCTTCCTCATATTCCACATACTTCTGAGTCTTGTCTCGGAAGTTTATTTGCCTCAAGGAAAGTTTTATCTCTCTATTAATATCAACAAATTAAACTTCAAAATGCCATTCCTACGGCCTGAGTTTGGTAATATTTGTCTCGTACTTCAGCAATACCGGTATTACCAAAACTATGTAAATGAGATAAAGCGTTAATGTGACAGTGAGTTTTCGTGAAGTAAATTAGATTATAAGTAGGTTATGTTCACAGGATTGATTTATGAATAAACCAGTTTTATAAATACAGAGAGTGTCGATGAATTACCCGCGGCTGGTTATTGGATTATATTTTGACGTGTGTATCGTATATTTATAAAAATATTTATTTGTTAACGTGTAAGAATGTGTATATAATGAACCCTAATGTGGTTATATATTAGGTAAGTGTGTGTGTATGTGTGTGTGTGTGTGTGTGTGTGTACAGATAAACACTATACCTATGGGTCAGTCCTAACCTTCTTCTTCAGAGTTGCTGACAACCTTTACTCCGGGCCCCGTGGTGGTGACCCAAGTGACACCGGGCAGGTCATCCAGACGAGCCTCCACCCGCAGTGTCCCTGGCAGCGGATCCCCCAAGATAACCCGTGCTAGGACGCCCTCCGTGAGTGGGGGTCCTGTACACGTGGTGGAGGTGGAGGCTGACGACATCACCACCCCCAGAGTGGAGATTCACTCGCCTTCCAAGTTTTCAAAGTTCAACTTGGGTGGCGACGCTTTCACCCTCCACCACGGTTCCCCGCCCCTAGCGCTGCGCTGTAAACCTCTCCAGCAGGCTCTGTCGCAGGCTGTACCTATACTGGGACCCCAGGTGGTTCCTCAGGCAGAACCACAAACAGGACCCCAAGCAGACGCCCAGTTACTGCAACCGTCTACTCATGTTCATCTTACACCCCAGTCTTACTCAGCTGGCCAGGCTCATCCCTCACCCCAGCCTCCCGCCACACCACAACAACATCTGCTTCCACAGACACAACCCCAGATGGATATACTGACACACCCCGGGACCACCAGTGTCCAGCACCTCCTCCCTCAGAGCACCTCCAACGTCTCCACCACCACCACCACCGTCCCACACGCTACACATCTGTCCCAGGCTTCACCCATACAATACGCTGGCACTCATTCCCCCCCACAGCACACTGGCAGTCAGCAAACTAGCGCAAATCTCCTCCCACAGCACACCGGAACTCAGACTCTTCCACAGCACACCAGTACACCTCCCCTTTCACGGCACACTGACACTCTTCCCCGAGGTGGCACCCAGATGTACACCACGGCACCACCCCCACACGGGGCCGCCACACTGCCCCGTGGACTGACACTCTCCCAGCTGGCGACACAGGTCCACTCAGTACCTCAGGACCCTTCCTGGCACCAGTCGCACCAGCGGGCATCCCAGCCCCTCTCAGCGTCGCAGGCCCACTTACTTCTTAAGCCTCCCGAGGACGACCCCCAAGGCCACCAGACACAGCACCAGACACTCCATGGCCCCAGCCTTCACCCTGAGTCAGCCACACACTCACACTCCATTCCACCTGATAATGTTTCAATAAAACTTTTTACAACTTTTCGGTATTTTCGCCTTTCATTATCCATCGCTTAAAATGAATCGACTTGAAGAAATAATTACTGACAATAGAAGATAAGAGGAACGAGAATGACCCAGATAACCTTGAGGGGAAAATAATGAAAACTGGCAGGGATATATCTGCAATGCTGTTTTGAATATATGCAAAAGTTGGGAAGGAATTTATGAAGGTTGCATAAATGTATGTGACTATACCACCCACGCAGGAGAGTCTGGGTTACTTAAAGCAAGAAAATGTATAATCCTTTACAAAACAATTTCCAGTTCTTATGCAGAAAATTTTCTATTCCTGCCCACAGAAATACTTTCTTTACACAGAAAAGTTCACAACTTTAGTCAGAGAACATTAGCAGTAACTACCAGAGGCGTTCTTTTTCTTTGTAAAGTAAGGTTCTAAGACAAAACTATTAAGTCCTGACACAGATATATTTCAGTTCTGATAACGAAAACTTGACATTTAGACACCGATAAAACTACTCTCCTGACACCGCCAGAGCTAACATTACCCCGATTGTGAGGAAAATATTACGTCACCAATGGAAACTATTTACCCCATGATCAACCATGCAAAATATATCTACGCCGCCCATCACCCCCTACGCCGCCCATCACCCCCTACGCCGCCCATCACCCCCTACGCTTCCATCACCCCCTACGCTTCCATCACCCCCTACGCTTCCATCACCCCCTACGCTTCCACCACCCTCTACGCCTCCATCACCCCCTACGCTTCCATCACCCCCTAGGCCCCCACCACCCCCTACGCCTCCATCACCCCCTACGCTTCCATCACCCCCTAGGCCCCCACCACCCCCTACACCTCCATCACCCCCTACGCTTCCATCACCCTCTACACCTCCATCACCCCCTACGCTTCCATCACCCCCTACGCCTCCATCACCCCCTACGCCTCCATCACCCCCTACACCTCCATCACCCCCTACGCTTCCATCACCCTCTACGCCTCCATCACTTCCACAAATTACATCTCCTCTATAACTTCGCCTCCCCAATGGTCTGAGGTCAGCTACATCACCTTGAAGACCATTTTTTTTTAGGGGCAAGCTTTCTCTTCCTCCCCTTTCTTGCCCTCCCGCCTCTGTCCATCTCAAGTTTTGTGACTTCATAAACTCGACCAAGAAGAGGTTGACCTGTCGTCTCTCTAGATTGGGTTGTGTTGATGTTTGTATTTCACTTTCACATCCAAGACCTTTAAACACCAGGCATACTTTACACTGTTATTGTTAGGTGATGTTACTGCTCTTCATAAACTAATGTATTTAAGCGTGTATTTCACCTAAGTAAATACACTTTTCATCTACAACGCTCAAAGGAATCCATCTCTCAGTGTGTATGTTGTATCTCTTCCTCAAAACATACACTACTGAGACAAATATACTGAAGGGGTTATTCCACATAATACTGAACTTTGAAGAGCTAGGGGCATTGTATACGTATTTTCTTTTTGACAATAGCCATAACTCGTAGCTATAAATGACTATTGGTGTTTTAGTAGGGTTATGAACCGCACTTCTTGTTCTTCTTGTTCTTCTTGAAAACCACTGGTTCTTCATGGCTGGTAATACCATGTACAGGTGGCTGTTATGTCACTCTAAATGTAATTCTTTCTCGTTAGGTGGGAGACGAGGAGCTTGAATTTAGGCCATAAAAAACATTAAGGATCATTAGAGACCCATAAAACACGTTAAAGAACACTAAATAACACCAAAGAACAATTAAGAATATCAATGTATATCACAGCACAGTAGAGCATAATAAAGCCTCACAAATGTCATTAAAATACAGTAAAAAGCACTAAAACAATAAAATACTTTAAGTCCAATTAAAGGCAACTAAAATCTAATTAAACTGAGTCAACTACTAACAATAAAACAAGGTTAAATACAGTCGAACACAATAATACACACCTGTCACAATTACCGGCACATGAAGGTAATATTAATTAAGGTATTTTATACAGTGATATGAAAAGCGACACGGTTAATTAACAGCCAATGCAAAAAAAATTACTAATTAAACAATATTGATAACAAGATAATAATATTTTGTACATGAAATCAGCCGACACGTGAACATCAGCTGGTAGGCATAAACATAAAGACATCAGCTGACTAGTATAAACAAAGACACGTGATCATCAGCTGGTAGACATAAACATAAGACATCAGCTGACTGGTATAAACACTTACATCACGAGATCGTTGGTCTGTGCTGGCCGAGACACGCGACGGACGTACAGATTAAGTTAAATATACTGGCAATAAGATAACGCTATAATTATCGTCTGTAAATCTTATCTCTATTCTAAGACGCTAGAAGGTAGATGAATATAAGCAATGGAAATTAATATGGAACGGACGCAAGTTAAATATGATTATAGTGTCAACAATGAAATTCAACTTATTACATTTATTATTAATATTACACCATCGTTATCATTATCATTTATTTATCTCTATCGTTATTACACACACACACACACACACACACACACACACACACACACACACACACACACACACACACACAAAAGACACTGAATGACTCTCTGACAGACAACTACTAAAGTAAGGCCAAATATTTTCCAGTAAATATTTGTCGTAAAAATGTCTGTCCAACTTGCAGCAAACAGTCCTGATTATTCGCTGCAGCACTGATAGAGGAGAGAGCGCGCCTGCAACCGGTGGTACGTGGGGATACGGTAATCTAAGTTGTGTAAAGTATTCCTAACTGCGTCTCTGTGTTGTGCTGGAGAGAAACGACAAACACCGCTCAAGAATCAGCAGATATAAGAAAGCTATTTGGTGTATGTTAAGAGAGGAAACTTGAAAACGTAAAAAAAAAAAAGTAAATAATAATAATAATAATAATAATAATAATAATAATAATAATAATAATAATAATAATAATAAGATAAAAGAGAAGTTTAAATTATTGATATATATAAGCAAATAATAAAACGTTAGCGAGAGAGAGAGAGAGAGAGAGAGAGAGAGAGAGAGAGAGAGAGAGAGAGAGAGAGAGAGAGAGAGAGAGAGAGAGAGAATTATTGCACAATTTCAGGAGAGAAAAGAAAGAATGAAAGAGACACTGAAGTTGGTGAAGCTGTTGCCTGAGAACACTAAGCTTCTGACTTGAGGTGATTTACATTAATGTATAAGCTTGTGAGGCAACACGGGAGGCCAGCTTAATGGCACCTGGGAGTTACCTGTTCAAGGCTCGGGCGAGGCAGGTGTGTGTGTGTGTGTGTGTGTGTGTGTGTGTGTGTGTGTGTGTGTGTGTGTGTGTTTAAGTGTGCACGGTACATTCAACGTCACAACACAACAAAAACACCATCACCACACAAATCATTCACTATATCCACACACACACACACACACACACACACACACACACACATATCTCCAACTAGCAGTCTAAACATTGGTACACACTCTGACACGCCCAATGTATTTCCAATTTTTTTTTTTTTTAAATTTTTTCTTTTGGGCGTTGGAAAAAAACTAAAGAAAAAAGAGGAAAAAAAATGTAGTTGGAATGATCACGTTAGTATTTTCCTTTCTGACTCTCAACTGTGACCGAGTTAACCTGTATATCCCCCCCCCTCCCCCCCTTTACCCTTCTCCCACCCCCTCCCTTACCCTTCTCCCCCCCCCTCCCCCCCTTTACCCTTCTCCCACCCCCTCCCTTACCCTTCTCCCACCCCCTCCCTTAGGAAAACAAATGCAAGACTTACGTAGAAATGAGAGAAAGAGAAATAATGAGAAATAAAGAAGAATAAAGAGAAATAAAGAGAAATTAACATATAGAGAGACATACGTATAAAAGATAAAAAAGGTACAAGTAAAGAAAGATAAGAATTACACAGAAAGAGAAGATAAAATGGAATTACAAAAGAGACGTAGAGAGAGAAATATATCTCTGATAATTAAAGAGAGAGTTACAAAGAGAAATCAAAGAGAATAGAATAAATAAATAAATAAAGAGAGCGACATAGGGAAAGTACACAAACACACACACAGGAGAAAGTACACACACAAGAGAAAGTACACACACAAGAGAAAGTACACACACAAGAGAAAGTACACACACAAGAGAAAGTACACACACAAGAGAAAGTACACACACAAGAGAAAGTACACACACAAGAGAAAGTACACACACAAGAGAAAGTACACACACAAGAGAAAGTACACACACAAGAGAAAGTACACACACACAAGAGAAAGTACACACACAAGAGAAAATACACAAAATACCTAATTCTTCCAATTTCATCCACTCACACTACAAAGCGACTCTAGAGCTGCTGTACCCAAAATAACCAATATACCACAAGAATTCATTACACTTTGCAACATGAACTTTCAACAAGGTAAAACTTCGACTGAAATGAAAATGTCAAGAGCCACTCACTTGTCAATTATTGTTTCGGTAAATCGTAAAAAGAAAACATAAATATTCTTACTCCGGGAATAATTGAGAAGGGAACAAATCGAAAGATGATTATGTCTTGTAATACATAAATAAATAAACAAATAAATAAATAAATATTTGAAAATGTCAGGAGTATATTGGTATATCCGCAATTATCAGGTATCCGCTATCCCATCCGCAATTGTCAGGTATCCGCTAATCTAATATCCGTAATTGTCAGGTATCCGCTAATCTAATATCCGCAATTGTCAGGTATC
This sequence comes from Homarus gammarus, assembly GCA_958450375.1. Classification (NCBI taxonomy): domain Eukaryota; kingdom Metazoa; phylum Arthropoda; class Malacostraca; order Decapoda; family Nephropidae; genus Homarus; species Homarus gammarus. Next base: position 1,313,099 of record CAUDMG010002285.1, on the reverse strand, counting down.
CGCTAATCTAATATCCGTAACTGTCAGGTATCCGCTAGTCTAACATCCGCAATTGTCGGGGATCCGCTAATCAACTATCCACAATTGTCAGGTATCCGCTATCCTACTATCCATAATTATCAGGTATCCACCAATTTCGGAAATACTTTGAATATCCGCCAACTTCAACTATCCGCTAATCTTCTGGTCCTCAACAAACCGGATAAGATCGACTCGTCCATTTAGTTCCCTATTTTCTGATATGTGAGAGCCTCTTGTGATCTCAATGTATGAAACTAAGAAGAGCTCACATGACCCCAATTTCTGAGTTACGTGTTCCCAATTTCTGAGTTGCGTGTTCCCAATTTCTGAGTTACGTGTTCCCAATCTCTGAGTTACATGTTCCCAATTTCTGAGTTATGAATTCCCAATTTCTGAGTTACGTGTTCCCAATCTCTGAATTACGTGTTCTTAATCTCTGAGTTATGAGTTCCCAATTTCTGAGACACGTGTTCCCAATTTCTGAGTTATGTGTCATCCAATTTCCGAGTTTCGTGTTCCCAATTTCCGGGCGCATATGAGTGTATGAGAAGCCCATTAGGGTCCTACTTTAGGGTATGGATCCCAATTTATAGAACGACCGAGTGCACAATGTGGGACCCAGTGTTTGGTAAGGATGGGAACCTCAGTTCTTGGTAATCATTGGAATAAATCAGAGGAACCCGTGATGATGTTAGTTTATGGTGATAATGGTGATGGTGATAGTGGTGGTAGTAGTGATGGTATAGTGGTAGTGATGAAGGTGTTGATGGTGGTGGTGGTAGTAGTGGTGATAGTGGTGGTAGTAGTGATGGTATAGTGGTAGTGATGAAGGTGTTGATGGTGGTGGTGGTGGTAGTAGTGGTGATAGTGGTGGTAGTAGTGATGGTATAGTGGTAGTGATGAAGGTGTTGATGGTGGTGGTGGTGGTAGTAGTGGTAATAGTGGTGGTAGTAGTGATGGTATAGTGGTAGTGATGAAGGTGTTGATGGTGGTGGTGGTGGTAGTATTGGTGATAGTGGTGGTAGTAGTGATGGTATAGTGGTAGTGATGAAGGTCTTGATGGTGGTGGTGGTGGTGGTGGTGGTGGTGTTGTAGTAATGGTGAAGATAAGGTGATGGTAGTGATTATGGTGATGAAAGTATAAGTGAGAGTGAGACATCAAGAAGCTGTAGGAGATATATACAGAGAGATAACCTACTACTGAGTTATTTAGCAATGCAATGAGAGACAATACCTCAATCTCTCGTTCCCTTTGTTTTCCCCAGATAATTACGATGTTGCCAGTAATCCTTTGTATTGCCTTGAATAAACATGCATATTAAAGAAGGCTTAGATTACTGCGGTGCAAACCACCTTATTGAGGCATAAACTTCCCCAGGTATATAATATGGCGATTAAAAAAAACATATTCCGTTCATTTCTCAAAATAAATATACTTAGTAGGGTTTAATTACATGTTAATTACATATAGGTTTACTTAACATCTTTTGTATTACTTTCATCAATGGGATTTACTCTTTATGTTATGGGAACATATGAAGATTATTTCACCTTAAGACTAAACCCCTTTAATTAACTCTAATCTAACCTAACTTAACCTAACCTAACCTAACCTAACCTAACCTAACCTAACCTAACCTAACCTAACCCATCCTAACCTAACTTAACCTGAGAAGATAACCCTCCCTACCTGCCTACCTGGACCAAAACCAAATCACTTGACAGCCTTCACAACACACCTGATAATTAATCAATACACATTTAAGGTCTCGAGAAGTCTCAAACAAAAAATACGAGACCTAAGCACCCGACACCGAGAGACCGAGACATCAATGGTCTCGAGCCCTGCATCACTAATTAATGTATCAAATAAGCATTACGAGTCTCCATCCAGTTCTGCTCCACCAGTTTCCCTGTATTCATTCATTGTCTGTGACCTAGAACTGTATGTGTGTGTGTGTGTGTGTGTGTGTGTGTGTGTGTGTGTGTGTGTGTGTGTGTGTGTGTGTGTGTGTGTGTGTGTGTGTGTGTGTGTGGCATAAAGAACAAGTTTGAACCCAAGGAAGAGAGAAAGTGCAAAAGTTAGTAGGTGAGAGAAGGTTCGGGGGAGGGACGGAGACAAAGGAGAATAGGTAGGGGAGAAAATGAGAGACGGAATAGGAGATGAGGGAATATGGGAGGGAAGAGGGAGAGAGGGAAGGAGATGAAGGGAGGAAGTTCGTTAGAGGAATAAATGTGAGGGGAAAGGGAGGGGAGGAGGTGAGGGGAGATGAAAAGAATTGTAAGAGAGAAGGAGGAAGTAAGGGGAGGAGATGTAACAGAGGGGAAGAGGGGAGGAAGAGGTGAAGGGAGGAAGAGGTGAAGGGAGAAAGGGGTGAGGGGAGGGCCGAGGGGAGGTAGCCTAAGGGTAGGTGAACTAAGTTATGGCGTTGATCCAGTTCCTGAGAGGAATTAAACTACAATTAAACTGCCATTACCGGCGGTGAGTCCAGCCCCTAAATCCCCCTGAGAGAGAGAGAGAGAGAGAGAGAGAGAGAGAGAGAGAGAGAGAGAGAGAGAGAGAGAGAGAGAGAGAGAGAGAGAGAGACATAAATCCCCTTAAGAGAGATGAAGAAAGACACACTATGGCCGCCTACACATGTTAGGTCCTAGTGATAATAATAGTCGTAATTTATAAGGACACTCGGCGTAGGTGTGTCAGGCGGCGACGGTGGGAAAGGACACAGCAGGCGAAGATGAATGCCTCCCCCCCCTCCTGTGTTTAAAAGAGATGACCCATAAGGAACCATAAACTTATAATGGCCGGGAGAGAAAAAGAGATATTCCAGCCATTATTACCTGCCAGACGCTGTTGATTTCTCCTGCTAACAATATTATCATTATTTATTGTTTTTATTTTTTATTTTTTTTTTTTTTTATTGAGGTGGAGGGGTATCACTGGTAAAATCATCCTCCCATAATTATCGTGGAGATGTTTACTCCTCACACGTTACAGGCCGATGAGGGTTAATCTTGAAGGTAAATCCATCATTTTATGATAAGGGGCCACAGTAATTCCCCAAATCTTTATAAACCTTCTCACTCACTCCATCCCAGCAGGTGATGGTCGTCCCAGGTAAGATCAGGACCCCTCCAACACCAGGTAGCAGGGGAAGGGGAGAGGAAGGGGGTGGGGGAGGCGGGGGAGAGGGGGAAGGCGGGAGAGGGGGAGGGAGAGGGGAGTAGAGGTGATTACCGCACAACCTTACTAGAGAAGGGTGTTTACGCATGGGGAGGAGAGAGAGAGAGAGAGAGAGAGAGAGAGAGAGAGAGAGAGAGAGAGAGAGAGAGAGAGAGAGAGAGAGAGAGAGAGAGAGAGAGAGAGCTTGAGGGGAAAATCAAGAGAACGAAAATGACCTAGAGTGAGACATCAGAGACACAGAGAGAGAAAAAGAGAAAGCGAGCTCGAGAGAAAAACAAAGAGATAAAGAGAGAGAGAAAGGGATAGAAAGTAAGTTAGACAGATCACCATAGAGACAAAAAATAGAGAAAAAGAGAGATAGAGAAACACTGGGTTGGTCTCCTCCACAACAGGTGCCGGCACACACAGAGAGAGAGAGAGAGAGAGAGAGAGAGAGAGAGAGAGAGAGAGAGAAAACTTTCCGTACCATCAAGCGAACAACATCAAATTCTGACAGGATATTCTCTTCATGTCTCACCTGCCACTTTATACCTCAGCCACTCAACACACTGTAATATTGAGGCTATATTATATATCTTCACTGGTTACATTCTCCAAGATATATTATTAAAGCCCTTAGAGGTTACATTATGTCTTATCATTATTTACAATATACTCATACGGTCCTCACCACATCAGTATATTAAATGATATACGCATTATACCATCTCTCTATTATAACATATAGTATCTAATATCCACAATGTGATATAACCACCATACCAATACACTATCACCAGCATATATCTAGATATATCTTTGACACTATATCAAAGACGGCATATAACCATCATACTAATATATTCAGATATAAACCTTAAACCTTCACTCTGTTATACACTACTGAATCTAATAACGGGGCAACCAAAACACACACACACACACACACACACACACACACACACACACACACACACACACACACACACACTCAATAACTAGTATATTATCTCAATCCATAACAATCAAACTATCATCACCATACTCTTAATTCCACTACATACACATACACACACCTCCCTCAGGCCAAGTTATCTCTTAAGTCAATTTTGGTTCCATGTTAAGCTTCGCCATGGCTCGTAATTTCGTCTTTTATGACCCCTCAACCCTGGGTGTATATTTTTATGTGCTGCCACCAGAAATTTACTGCCTGACGTGAACCCCCAGAAATGTAAAATGTGGTCTTGTCTAAAAAGGTGATATCCCCCCGCCTGCAGCCAGAGATATACACAAGGATTTTTTTTTTCTCTCTCTCTTTCTCCCTCTGTTCTGGTTCACCTTTCTGTCTCACCTTGCTCTTTTCTCTAGCTGTTTCGCTTTTGTTCTTTTAACTGTCTTTTTGTTCTTCTCTGTCTCTTTTTGTCTTTCTGTCTGTCTCCCTCTTTTATTTTTCTGTTTTTTTTTTCCTTTTCTATGTCTCTTTTTGTCCTTCTCTCTAACTCTTTCTATCTTTTCGTCTCGCTAATCTTCTTATTGGAACATATATTTCCTGTTCTCTCTATTTCAGTTATTAATAGTGACTTTGTATACATTAAGTCACACATAATCTTGAGAGAGATTCTACTCCTGTTCCTGTTATCTTATGGACAGGTGGCACCCCTTGGCACGCAGCTGGTGGTCATGACTGGGCAGTAGGAGCTCTAGTAGACCACCTGAGTCAAGATTACTCATTTAAGATATTGTAATATAGTGCTGGCCATTCCTCCCTGGGGCGGTGTAGACGGGGAGGGGGTCAGTAGAGGGAGGATGGATGGTGAATATCAAGGCACTAAAATTAACATTAAAAATAGTAATAAAGGACTAACATCGTCATAACCTTACACAGTGAAGGAATTTGAGGTGGATGAAGCATTACATATAGTTTTTTAGAGAACGAGGAATAGGAGACTGAGATCAGAATTGACATTTGATGAGATTTCAGGTTGAGGTGTTTGGAGGACAGGTGTTTCAGTGTGAGGTCCCACAAGCCACCAGGAGATGGGGTGTCCTATCTCCCGTCAGCAGGCTTGTGGATGTACACCAATGTGTATGTATATACTGGATACATATATTATTACGTGACTGAAAACCTTGACTGAATTCTGGCTATCACTGACTGTTGTTTCGGGGCTTTCGGTGATTAAAGAACTTTTTGTGGCTACCAGTCAACACCATTAAAAGTTACCGAGTTCTTTTAACTCGTAGTGAGACTTGGTTAATTCCTCAGTTTTATTTAATGTGTCCAAACCAACATAAACTTTTTGTAGCCATCATATATTCTGTATATTGTGCTGTACAAAATTTAAAATAAGATAACAATATTTGTATGATCAATTTAGCCTTCTTTTTTTTTTCATTTGCTATTGTATCAGTGTATTATAAATTATACAACAACACAACATTCGTATCCGTGGATTTCAGAAATCTGACATCCGATCCACCTGGCTTATAAAATCTGGCTCGATAATATATATAGCATCCACGTCTCTGTTAAACCCTGACGATGGAAATATTTCTTATCGCTATACACCGAGACTTTAGTTAACACCTTCACGAAATCATCACGGCAGTGGGTCATTCAGGAACCAAGGCAAACAACGCGTCAACAGAAGAGATACAGGTGAGTCCATTCAGTAATTAGCTACGCCAGGTGATATCTGTTTACATTGTGTCACCTGTTGATGGAGTGATAGAGGTGAGGCCCAGCTGCGTACACTGTATCATTTTTTGACGAACTGATAAACTCGACAAAGCACCAAACAAAAACATCCTATCAAAAGGCAAAACAAACTTCTCTCGCGGTGTAGAGCTGCAACACACATCACACGTCCTCTCCAGCAAGAACAATTTAGCAACTCAAAACATCTTAAACAATAACTCAAGAGCAAGTACCTCGCCTCTCTATTGATCCTTGTTTATCTTATACAGCTTCTCTCGCCGTCTAACAGAGAGGTCGTGGGCGGCCTCTACACTATCACACCTCACTCTTCCTCTCTTTCTCGCCCACACTATCCTCCCACATTGTTCCTCCACTTCTCTCTCTCTCTCTCTCTCTCTCTCTCTCTCTCTCTCTCTCTCTCTCTCTCTCTCTCTCTCTCTCTCTTACCTCACTCATCGTCATTTGTAATCCTCTTTTCCTGTTTTCCATCCATCCTATCCCCATGCTGACTTAATAAAAAAAAGCAACAAGAAAAATAAATAATATTTACAGTGTTATATATACATTATTAATCTTTTTCATAACTGACTCTCTGTCGGAAATTACAATACATACATACATACATACATACATACATACATACATACATACATACATATCGGGGACTCTGAATCTTAAGAAAGTATAAACATATTTTGGTAAAGTCTGTTTACCTATGTCACTCCTCTCCGATATTTTAAGATTTTTCCACGGGTCATGTTTGGCCTCCAAGTCTCAATAACACCGTCAGATCGGATAAACTGGTCAGCAGTGGTCGGTCGGTTAAACTAAGTTAAGGTTAGTGGTGAAAATATCGGTCAGCCAGGGCGTGTGAGGGCAACCGTCAACGCCTGGCTGGTATTGCGTTAACACCCGATAAAATGTTAGATCAAAGTTCGGGAGAACGTAGAGTCCAGAATATCAACTCCTGGCAGAATGTATCAACGTCTGGCAGATGATATATCAATACCTGACAAAATAGATCAACGCCTGGCAGAATATCAACGTCTGGCAGATGATATATCAATACCTGACAAAATATATCAACGCCTGACAGAATATCAACGTCTGGCAGAATATCAACACTGGCAAAATATCAACGTCTAGCAGAATATCAACCCTAGACAGATTTATCAACACCTGGTAAAATATATAGCAATGCCTGGCAGAATATCAACGTCTGGTAGAATATCAACACCTGGTAGAATATACAGCAATGCCTGGCAGAATATCAACGTCTGGCAGAACAACGCCTGGTTAAACGTCAACGCGCATCTTGATCCTCAAAACAAGACTCTTCAATTATGTCAAAATCTACTACCCAGACGATAGTGGTTGACCCCATGACTAAGGATCAAATATCAGAGAAAAGGAGAGATGGCGAGTGTAAGTGAAACGTGGGTGGCATTGACCGTAGACTTTTCCCACGTGTATCCAAGGCCTTGAAAAAATCTACATTAAATCTAGCGAAATCTTAGGTATTGATTGGAAAATAAATTATGAAATTATTAAACAGTAAATGAAAGAGGTATTAAGAGAATATTGATAAATAATAAAAACACGGTGAATAATAAACTGAAGTAATATTAAGGAATTAAAGGGAGTATTAAAACAAGTTAGAGACGCTATCAGTTAATGAGTAATAATAAGAAATATATTATACGGAATTAAAAAAAAAAGATATATAATAATCCTAAAATATACATAAGATTGGGAAATTAATTAAGCGTTAGGTAATAATGAATAATAATAACTATGAATGATACTAAAAAGGATGAATAAGAATATGTATAATCAAGAATAAGAGAATAGTCTACAATAATATCCCAAAAACGTTATCAGTAAAAGACCTGAAGCTTTACACATATATTACATGGCTCCCGAGGGTCAGGGCAGGAATCAAAAAATTCTTCCCCGACTGAGATATCGCCACAGTGATTGCGAGAGGTGGTTATCCATGTCAGGGTAGGCAAACTGTGACAACCAAGGCTAAACTGTATATACCTAAGGTGAGCAAAGTCGGGTAATTTTACTAGTGGATAATAAAAAGGAAAAACCACAATTAAAAGTTACAGCTAAATTCACCAGATACAAATATTCTCACTTTTGGGGAGTTTAGGGAAGTAAAGCTCTGAGGTCGTGAAGTTTGTGAGGTCATAGAGGTTAATTAGTCAATTATCCTGAGGTGCCGCCTACCTGGTCTTAATACCTGGCAATGATCGGTGATTACTAGAGTTTTGTGGGTTAAATGAGCCTTGACCCACCACCTGCTGATGACTTCCCGTGCTGACCTCTCCTGTTGACCCCCGTCTGTCGATGACCTCCCTCACCGTGCTCCTACCCCGAATAATAGTTTTTCCTCCTGATTCTCCACTTCCCCTTCTCCTTGCCTTCACACTCACTCTCCCTACCTCTCACAGTCACTCTCCCTACCCCCTCACACCCACTCTCCCTACCTCTCACACTTACTCTCCCTACCACTCACACCCACTCTCCCTACTTCTCACACTCACTCTCCCTACCCCCTCACACCCACTCTCCCTACCTCTCACACTTACTCTCCCTACCTCTCACACCCACTCTCCCTACCCCTTACACTTACTCTCCCTACCCCTCACACTCCCTACCCCTCACACTCCCTACCCCTCACACTCCCTACCTCTCACACTCACTCTCCCTACCCCCTCACTCCCACTCTCCCTACCCCCTCACACCCACTCTCCCTACCTCTCACACTTACTCTCCCGACCTCTCACACCCACTCTCCCTACCCCTCACACTTACTCTCCCTACCCCTCACACTCCCTACCCCTTACACTCACTCCCCCTACCTCTCACTCACTCTCCCTGCCTCTTACCATCACTCTCCCTCTCCCGGTTGGTTACTCTGATGACAAGGACCTTTTACTCCTCCTTTCACTCCTGCTCTCACTCACTCACTCTTCCTTCCACTCAACTCAACTCAGCTTCTCTTTATCCTCTATATTCAATCAACTTTCCTTTCCATCCAATCGCGACCACAGGCATCAACCAGAGACAGAGACGCTCAACGTTTCCTCTGTGTAGACTTTACGAACCAAAGAACCGTCATCAAGATGTTCTTACCAGTGAGATCAGGATTTTACCATAACAAAAAAATAATAATATATGGCAACAAACACTAATAAGAATAGGTTTATCTAGCAATCGACTGATCACGGGTTCGTTTTCCGACCGGATTAGAGGATTGGGTGTCTCTACTCGTTCACTAGCCCTTGTGCACTCAGTAATATGTGGGTGCAATATCGGGTGCTCTTGCCGATAGTAGTTCAACCCAGCAGTATGGCAGAGCGGGAAAGGGCTTGGTAAATCCTACACACACACACACACACACACACACACACACACACACACACACACACACACACACACACAAACACACACACACACACACAAACACACAAACACATGTATATTGTTATACAAATAAGCAGAGAGAGAGATCAAACAACCGTCTTTGTCAATTCCGTTCACCTAGAGAGGGGTTGAGAGATGACAAGGAGAAAGACATATATGACAAAGAGGAAGAGAGGAAGAGGGAGAGAGAGTACAAATGAAGAGAGAGAGAGAGAGAGAGAGAGAGAGAGAGAGAGAGAGCGAGAGAGCGAGAGAGAGAGAGAGAGAGAGAGAGAGAGAGAGAGAGAGAGAGAGAGAGAGAGAGAGAGAGAGGTCAAAAAGTGAGTTAGAAAAAAATGAAACATAAACCAAAAAATACTCGTAATAATATCGGATATATTATTTCACATACACATAAAGGACTTCAAAAACACCACCACCTCAATCAACCCCTAAGGAAAAATTCTCATCCTGAAGAAAGACGTCAAGGCAGCCTGCAGCAACCATCTGTCAGAACATAAAGAAAAACGTCTCTGGTACACGTTTCTCGTCAGCTGTTTCCTCCTGTTGTATCTGAGTCAGCAGTTTTAAGTGAGGTGTAATAATTCATACTTGTTTATGATGCCTCAGGTGTGCAACCTCTGGGAGACATAAATTTACAGGTCCCCGGAACTTAAGCTAACAAGAGTTAATTTAAGCTAATCTAACCTATGTTAAATTAATTTGTCTAACCTTACCTATGTTAAACTTACTTAAATATAGCATAACTTAACCCGTATTAACCTAAATATAATATTATACCCTAACCTGACTAACTTAAGACGAACCTAACCTAAGAGTGAGTGAAAAATACAAACAAGAGACAGAAGGAAGCAGAGAATAACAGAGCGAGAGACAGAGAGAGAGAGAGAGAAGAAATGGGAAGGAGATAGAGCTTTAGAAAGAGATACAAGAATAAAATGAGAGTGAAAGAAAAGGAAGAGGAGATAAACTTACAGAAAGACAAAGAGAGATAAAACAAAAAAACAGGAAACATAAAAAGAAAGAGAAAGGAAAAGATACCCTGTAGACAGAGAGACAGGCAGACAGAGAAACAGAGACAGGCAGACAGAGAAACAGAGAGACAGGGAGACAGAGAAACAGCAACCTTACACCGCCTATGACAGCTATAACTATAATGTTTGTGAATTAGAGTTGGTAGTGTTTAGTGTCCAGTGCTGATCTCTCTCTCTCTCTCTCTCTCTCTCTCTCTCTCTCTCTCTCTCTCTCTCTCTCTCTCTCTCTCTCTCTCTCTCTATATATATAT
>CAUDMG010002285.1:1247500-1300000 GCA_958450375.1 Homarus gammarus | reverse complement strand
GTGGGAGGAAACACCTAATGAGGGGAAGTGACCTCGTTAAGGGGAAAATTGTCGATGGGGAAAGACGGTGAGTGAGTGAGCGAGTGAGTGAGTGAGTGAGTGAGAGAGGGGAGGAGGAGGAGGAGGAAGAAAAGGGACAGATGGTTGAGGGGAGATGAATTTTTATAGTTTCTATGGAGAGAGATGAGAGGCTGTGTGTGTGTGTGTGTGTGTGTGTGTGTGTGTGTGTGTGTGTGTGTGTGTGTGTGTGTGTGTGTGTGTGTGTGTGTCTAAAGTGCGACAATCGGGTGGAAAGGTATAAGAGGAGTAAAGCTTAAAACCATCACACACACACACACACACACACACACACACACACACAGACAGATTGCTGATGAACGTTTTTTTCACCCAACATCTTATGACGCAGAGGCTTCCAGATCATAGCAGGATGCGGAGGCTTCATAAGGTCAGTGACACGGAGGCTTCATAAGGACAGTGACACGGAGGCTTCATAAGGACAGTGACACGGAGGCTTCATTAAGTCAGTGACACGGAGGCTTCATTAGGACAGTGACACGGAGGCTTCATAAGTACAGTGACACGGAGGCTTCATTAAGTCAGTGACACGGAGGCTTCATTAGGACAGTGACACGGAGGCTTCATAAGGACAGTGACACGGAGGCTTCATTAAGTCAGTGACACGGAGGCTTCATAAGGACAGTGACACGGAGGCTTCATAAGGACAGTGACACGGAGGCTTCATAAGTACAGTGACACGGAGGCTTCATTAGGACAGTGACACGGAGGCTTCATAAGGACAGTGACACGGAGGCTTCATTAAGTCAGTGACACGGAGGCTTCATAAGTACAGTGACACGGAGGCTTCATTAGGACAGTGACACGGAGGCTTCATAAGGACAGTGACACGGAGGCTTCATGAGGCGGGAGAGGCTTCATGTTTCCTATTATCTCTTCAGCCAGGGAAGAGTTCCATTAGCCATAAGACGTCTCTATTTCCCAGAGCAACGATAAAACAGCTCTCTCTCTCTCTCTCTCTGTCTCTCTCTCTCTCTCTCTCTCTCTCTCTCTCTCTCTCTCTCTCTCTCTCTCTCTCTCTCTCTCTCTCTTAGTCATCTTTGCTTCTTTATTCTCTCGTTTTCTTTCTTTCTTATTTTCTATCAATTCTTTAGACAGATTCGCTAAAGTAGCAAAAAAACTCCTTAAACAGCATCCCAACCCACTTAAACAGCATCCCAACCCACTTAAACAGCATCCCAACCCACTTAAACAGCATCCCAACCCACTTAAACAGTATCCCAACCCACTTAAACAGTATCCCAACCCATTTAAACAGCATCCCAACCCACTTAAACACTATCCCAACCCACTTAAACAGTATCCCAACCCACTTAAAGAGCATCCCAACCCACTTAAACAGTATCCCAACCCACTTAAACAGCATCCCAACCCACTTAAACAGTATCCCAACCCACTTAAACAGTTTCCCAACCCACTTAAAGAGCATCCCAACCCACTTAAACAATATCCCAACCCACTTAAACAGCCTCAACAGGAAGACTTATCACACCCCCCCCCCCCTCTACCCACCTGCAGGCTCTCCCAAAGACCGCGGATACAGAAGCCTTCACCTTAAGAACAGTTTCACGGTTCGCCCACAAACGCTTTTACGATAAATCTCAATTCCCATTATATAAGTGACGGCCGAGAGGTTATCTTTTGATCTGTTAGTCATATTTTGGGGGATGAAGGGCTCATAACACGAGGAAAGTCTGGGGCCCGCTAGTTTATCTGGCTTTATGTAAGTTCCTGCAACTGTTGCTGACTCAGTGGTTGTGGGGTGTGTGTGGGGAGGGGAGGGGGAGAGGGGGAAGGAGTGGGGGAGATGGTGTAGGGGGTGTCAGAGAGGTGTTTGAGGTTGGTTGTGGTGTATAAAGACGTGATGGTGTGGGGGGAGAGGAGTGTAAGTGGGGGGTGGTTAGAGGTGAGTAGGTGTGGGGGTGGAAGCGAAGAGTAACAAAATAGCTGTTCAATCAGCTACAGTGCTCATGATAAAACTGAAGGACATTAGCTTTGAGTTGCTGATTCAAGAGGGTGATGGGGTCTATTCTCGGTGATTGGGGGGGTCTATTCTCGGTGATTGGGGGGTCTATTCTCGGTGATTGGGGGGTCTATTCTCGGTGATTGGGGTCTAGTCTCGGTGATTGGGGTCTAGTCTCGGTGATTGGGGTCTAGTCTCGGTGATTGGGGTCTAGTCTCGGTGATTGGGGTCTAGTCTCGGTGATTGAGGTCTAGTCTCGGTGATTGGGGTCTAGTCTCGGTGATTGGGGTCTAGTCTCGGTGATTGGGGTCTAGTCTCGGTGATTGGGGTCTAGTCTCGGTGATTGGGGTCTAGTCTCGGTGATTGGGGTCTAGTCTCGGTGATTGGGGTCTAGTCTCGGTGATTGAGGTCTAGTCTCGGTGATTGGGGTCTAGTTTCGGTGATTGGGGTCGTCTCGGTGATTGGGGTCTAGTCTCGGTGATTGGGGTCTAGTCTCGGGGATTGGGGTCTAGTCTCGGTGATTGGGGTCTAGTCTCGGTGATTGGGGTCTAGTCTCGGTGATTGGGGTCTAGTCTCGGGGCTAATATGTGGTAATACAAGTAGAAAGAGTTAAGAGTTGATGATCAGAGAAAGAGAATCTAATTATCACTTACTCTTAGAGGTTATAAAAATTACAAACAAGTATTATTTTTTACCATGTCACCTCACCTTAGCTCACCTCACCTCACTTCACCTCACCTTACCTCACTCACCTCACCTCACTTCACCTCACCTTACCTCACCTCACCTGCAAACATCAACATATCTATACTCCCCATCTCGTATCCATCCCTGTCACTCCTTTTCAAAAAAAATATTTCACTCATTAAAACTTTTCTTCATTGATTTCAACTTTTCCTCTCCTCTCCCCACTTTTTTTCCAAACTTTTACCATAATATTTACACTCATTGCCATATCCAAACTTTTTTTTTTAACCCCCTTCTATCGTATTCACATTGTTTCTACTATTTCCCCAGACTTTTCCCATCGTATTTACACCCTCTACTATGTTTAAACTTTTCCAACCATGTCAGATCTCCTTATACAGAATTGGAGCATTTTCCTTCTGTGTCTAGTTCCTTCTTTACTTCCTTCCTTCTATTCTCCCTTCCTTCATTTCTTCTATTCCTTCCTTCATTTGTATATAGTTTTCCTCGGTAGGGCCCTCACCATCTGTCAACTCATTCCATACAGTCAGTTGTGTCTTATGACCTAACCCCTTCCACTCTGTCCTCCCATTACGTGTCCAAAGTCCTCTTAAGAGTCTTCTCCCATGATCAAGAGCCCCAAGAGTTCTCCTCCAGGTCTTAAAATGTGTTATAATACCGAAAAAAGTCTTACCAATTCTAGGATACATTTTACATTCCACAAACCGACTAGCTATTAAAAAAAAAATCAATAAGGAAAGTAAATAAATCAAGAATATTTGAAAGAGAGAAACATACGTATGGAAAGGGAATAAATTAATAAACTGAATGAAAGGTAAGAAGTTGAGCATCAGGGAAGGTGTAAGTTACTGAGTAGCTGAGTAGAGGACCCTTGACAGTGGTAAAAGAGGGAGAGATTTGTTAGTCAAGTCTGCCCCTTCAAGAGCCTTCTAGTACCTCCTCTGGATGACTTATTTCCCTCACGCCCACCACGTCAACATCACCCTCCCTCCCCCCTTCCTCCCTACCTCCATCGACCCCTATAACTTGATACTGCTACTGTTGTGGTTGTTGTGGTTGCTGTTACTGATACTTCTGGTGTCTTACTACGAATAATTTTGCTGTTTTACCACGATTGCTTTCGCTGTTTTTTTGTTACTGCTGTTACTGCTGTTAATACCGCTGTTGTGATATCTCCTCACTCAACTTCTTTTATTTCTGTTGTTTATTGTTTACATTCGTGAGTTGTTGTTCTTCACATCTTCTTAACACCGCCAACACCACCAGGACCTCACCTCCTGAAGCCGCGAGCACCTATAAGTGTGTCTCGGATTACCTGCCTTGTGGCGCCATTATATGTGTCTGTGTAACAAGGTCTTCAGCTCATATGATAACATTATTTCGTGCTATAATGGGCTGACTAAAGTGGCTTATTATTATATATTTACATCCTATATTACATACCTGTTTTTTTTACTGTAATTAGTGTACACAGGTAGGCTATACAGTCACCAAAAAAGACTCCCCAGTTTTCATTGTCATATTTCATGGGTTTTTACCTTACATATATTAATTTTGTCTTTTAAATGTCAAATTAATCTCGAAATTTTCAAATAATTTTTAACAGATGTAAGAGATCGAATGTATTTTATCTTATATGAAAAAAATAGAGCCTATTATATATATCTAAATTGCAATAAACATCGTCAATGTGATTTATTATCGAACATTTCCAGCATTTGAGTCTCGGTGTTCACTCATGGAAATAATAAAACACAAATATCCTCAAATTAGGTCAGATTCAGACCAGCGGTATTTTCAGTAACCCTGGCTTCAAACATTTCTTTTTTCACTTCTGCTTGAAAACCAGTGAGCCGAGATTAACCAAAGCTGACCATGTCAAATATAACAAAATATAACATAATACCATTTTCGGTAAAACAAGTTTGGTTCATTTCAGAAAGGCAAGTTTTAAAACCCTAAAGTCATTACATTTTCCCCAGCTGCCCAGGATGATTTTAATTCGTACAGAAGGTAATGGATTTATATTTCAATTCTCTTTTACTTTTACATGTATATTATTTGTGTCATATTCTGTATCAGTTGTAATAGATATATTTGTGGGTACGGAGTTAATGCAAGTCTCTACATTTTTATTTTGTGTTTCAGGTTGACGCATGTTTTAAGTTGACGCATGTTTTAGGTTGATGCATGTTTTAGGTTGACGCATGTGTTAGGTTGACGCATGTTTTAGGTTGACGCATGTTTTAGGTTGACGCATGTGTTAGGTTGACGCATGTTTTAAGTTGATGCATGTTTTAGGTTGACGCATGTTTTAGGTTGACGCATGTTTTAGGTTGATGCATGTTTTAGGTTGATGCATGTTTCAGGTTGACGCGTGTTTTAGGTTGACGCATGTTTTAGGTTGACGCATGTGTTAGGTTGACGCATGTTTTAGGTTGACGCATGTTTTAGGTTGACGCATGTTTTAGGTTGACGCATGTGTTAGGTTGACGCATGTGTTAGGTTGACGCATGTTTTAGGTTGACGCATGTTTTAGGTTGACGCATGTTTCAGGTTGAACTATTTGTTACGGTGTCTGGCAGATTAAAATTAAAGTCACACACACACACACACACACACACACACACACACACACACACACACTCCCCCACGTGTACAAAAATCCATATTCATTATACAGGTGTAAATATATATGCAAAACAGTCCATCTGACACATATTCTGCAGCAGTGAAGCGAACATCAAATTCTTAAATCATTTTCCTTTAGTGTAACGCGCCATGTAGCTTCTGAATTGTGAAATACAGTTTAATTACTTTCTATGTGTAAGAGGATGTATACAGCCACGTCAAAAGTATACTGATGACATATTAGAGCCTCCTCTCTTTGATTGGTCGGCACAGGCTCTCGTCCCCAGGTATATTGATGACGTATTTGGGACTCCTCTCTTTGATTGGTCGGCACAGGCTCACGTCCCCAGGTATATTGATGACGTATTTGGGATTCCTCTCTTTGATTGGTCGGCACAGGCTCTCGTCCCCAGGTATATTGATGACGTATTTGGGACTCCTCTCTTTGATTGGTCGGCACAGGCTCACGTCCCCAGGTATATTGATGACGTATTTGGGATTCCTCTCTTTGATTGGTCGGCACAGGCTCACGTCCCCAGGTATATTGATGATGTGTTAGGGATTCCTCTCTGTGATTGGTCGAGAAGGTACACACGTATTCAAGCATGTTTGATGGAGGGTTTAAGACTCTCTCCTCTGACTATTCAACACCTACGAAGGGGAGAGAGAGAGAGAGAGAGAGAGAGAGAGAGAGAGAGAGAGAGAGAGAGAGAGAGAGAGAGAGATGACTATTGAAAGCAATGGGACAATAATTTAACAAGAGCCAAGTAAAACACACCTGGCCTTACAGGTAGATAAACAGCCCCCATGACACTCGCGGATCAGGAAATTTACGGAAATAAATGAGGGGAAATTATAAAAAAAAAGATAAAAACTAATCAGAAAACTAACGCATCTTAACTAGGGAAGTAAATAATTAACAAACAGGTAGAAATTAAAGGGAAATTATACATCTCAGAGGGGAAAAAAATATTACAAAATCCAGGAGGAAAAGGGGTGAGGGGATTATATATCGTAGACGGTGAGAAATAATCAGAAAGAATGAGAAAGAATATTTTACATCGTGAGGAGGACATAGGAAGGGGGAAGTGAGAAGGGGAGGATGGGGGGAAAGTGACAAGGGGAAGGTAGGGAGGGATAGTAGGGGGGGAAGGGGAAGTGACAAGGGGAAGGTAGGGAGGGATAGTAGGGGGGGGGGGAAGTGACAAGGGGAAGGTAGGGAGGGATAGTAGGGGGGGGGAGTGACAAGAGGTTAGGGTGGGCAGGAAACATGGATGATGGAAACACTCAAAATACAGCCAATATTACATAACATTACAAAAACCTGAATCTCTCGTGTCAACCCATTTTTAAAACATACAGTATACTTCAATTACAGCATCCCTCCAAACCCCCCCCCCCTCCAAAAAGCTAGTTATTTAATTTAAAACCATTACAAAAACTTACTTAGATTTCTGTCAAGATTACTTTAAATTTAAGAAAGAAAGACATAATTTAAAGTCTGTTTAACGTTACTTACATTAGAGATGAAAGAGGTTAAATAAATGTTTGAAGACTCTCTCTCTCTCTCTCTCTCTCTCTCTCTCTCTCTCTCTCTCTCTCTCTCTCTTTCTCTCTCTCTCTCTCTTTATTCGTTCACTGTTATCTCTCCATTCTGTTTTCAACTCTATTTCCCTGTCTGTCTCTCCTTCCATGTTGACCTCTCAATCTGTACACATATCTCTCATTCCCTGTTCGTATCTTTCATTCCCTGTTCGTATCTCTCATTCTCTGTTTGTGTCTCTCATTCTCTCTGTTCGTATCTTTCATTCTCTGTTCGTATCTCTCATTCCCTGTTCGTATCTCTCATTCTCTGTTTGTGTCTCTCATTCTCTCTGTTCGTATCTTTCATTCTCTGTTCGTATCTCTCATTCCCTGTTCGTATCTCTCATTCCCTGTTCGTATCTCTCATTCTCTGTTCGTATCTCTCATTCTCTCTGTTCGTATCTCTCCTTCGTCTGCACTTCTCCTTCTCTCTCTCTCTCTCTCTCTTTACCCTTTTATCTCCGTGCTCGATATAAATAATGAGAAGAAGAGAAGAGAAACACATCAATACCATCTCTATTTTGTTTCCATATTTACCATAGTTAAAATCTTCAATAAAACTAAATAAATAACTAACTAAATAAATAATCACACGAGACTCCAAGATACAAAATAAATTATATTAAAAAAAATTAAATTCGCCGTATAATTTCCCTCTGTTAGCCATGCCATTTAGACCAACTGCTTTATAAACTAATTCGGAAATGTTACCTGCTACATCGTATATGCTAATTGGAAGGTAATTAAGATTAACGCAAACTGATTCTTTTGGGGAGGCTTCTAATGCAGTAATTAATGTGCATGATTACCTTTATAGGAGTTTTTTATCCTCTAAAAGGTAATTAATATGTAGTTTTATATTCAAAGCTTTGGGTTATAGAAGCTGTATTGCGTGTAAAGGTTCTATTGGTGTATATATGTATGTATGTATGTATGTATGGTTTAATATTGAAGGTTAATATGTTATTATTCTTCCCTATACTAATTAACAGTATCTTAAGTGTGTTTGTTTTGAAGATGTTGGTGTATATATGTTTACTACTCACAAACTACACACACACACACACACACACACACACACAACACACACACACACACACACACACACACACACACACACACAAATATAACCTCATCTTCCTCCCGGTGACAAAGGCCTTGTTACGTAAGCCACTACACCTGTTAAATAAGACACTACACCTGTTAAATAAGCCACTATACCTGTTAAATAAGCCACTACACCTGTTAAATAAGCCAATACACCTGTATAAGCCACTATATCCGTTAAATAAGCCCCCACACCTGTCAAATCAACGAAAACACCTGTTGAATTAGCACTGTCGCCCCCATAACACTACTGTAGCACTGTAACGCTGTAATAGATAGATCAATCCATCAGGTGATAAAAGTTAGGTCATCCCATCACAGGCAGGTCAGAGTGAGTGATTACCCTGACGCAAGTTGGGTCAGGGGAATGTGGGAGCTGAGAGAGAGAGAGAGAGAGAGAGAGAGAGAGAGAGAGAGAGAGAGAGAGAGAGAGAGAGAGAGAGAGAGAGAGAGAGAGAGAGAGTTTGAGAAAGCAGTGTAAGATCGGATCATACGACAACAACACAACACAACATAACACAACACAAAAACACACAATACAACACAACAAAACACAACACAACACAACATAACACAACACAAAAACACACAACACAACACAACACAACACAACACAACACAACACAACACAGTTCACTTCATGTTTTCTGGAGGGAGAAAAATTTATGGCCCGAATTTGTAACCTCAAAAGACTTGAGTTAAAGTCCAGGAAAATAAGTTGTGTCTCAGATAACAACTTTATAAACCCAGCAATCTTTAGTCCACCTTTACCTCTCCACACACACACACACACACACACACACACACACACACACACACAGAATTGTTAGACTGTGTGTGTGTGTGTGTGTGTGTGTGTATCATGGCCACTTCAGGTTCAAGAACTTTCCTATTTACCGTAGATAAAAACTTGGCATCGAACGTCAAAAGGCAGAAATTTATCCCGCCAAACTTTCAAGGGAAATTATAATTCACTTCAAAGTTCACAATCTCTCTGAGGCTCTGGTCTGCCTCCAAGGAAAAACACTTTGAAGTTAAAGAGAAAGTGACTGTAGGTGAGCGAGCGAGGAGCAGGACACGTGTGGGCGGTGTGAGATGGTTTCTCTA
Organism: Homarus gammarus; assembly: GCA_958450375.1. Lineage (NCBI taxonomy): Eukaryota > Metazoa > Arthropoda > Malacostraca > Decapoda > Nephropidae > Homarus > Homarus gammarus. The sequence goes on along the minus strand of CAUDMG010002285.1, from coordinate 1,290,822 downwards.
GCTCTCAGACGCCTGCCTAGGTCAGCCTTAGTGTTTGTGAATTTCTACTTAGAGGTGACTAATCCAAGCCAGTACACAATATGCCATTTACCGCCACCTCACTCCGTATAGTTGAGATTCTAAGCTAATATTTTCAACAGAATTGTATATTTGTTGATAAAATCCTCAAACAAGGTGATTAACTAGATGGAGGAGGCTGTTTGGATGATGGACAGTCGAAATACCCTCCGTCGCTGAGTGATTTCTACGCCAGAAGTTTCCCGGATAATCTCAGAAGTTTAAGAAGTTCACTTTTAGGTTTATTAACACTACTAATATTTTTTTCTTCCTCTCTTTTATTCCACTTGTAACCTTTTTGTTGGTGTCTGATACCGACCCGTGGTACACAAAGTCACAAATATATAATATTCCTAAGAATGGATACCTTGGCGTGTTGTTGTCAAGTTGAATGTTTTATCACAAGATTCACAACTGATTGGGTTATCCGTCTCACTATTCAGAGTCTGGCAATTCAGTATCTTCAATTATTATATATGAAAGAAAATATCTTCACAGGATTTATAGTGATGATAGTTTGGAGATAAAGTATTAAATATATCCAAACTATAGAACTAGTCTGTGAATATGATAGACATAGACTAAGCCAGGCATACCTCTCTCACCCATAGCCACTCTTCGGGTTATCTTAGCTCGTCAACAGTTATAACAAAGACTAAATTGGTAACTGGAAATATGAGAGCGTCTCGATAATATTATAACCACATTACAATTTGCTTCTAAAATGACTGAAACAAAACCTGAACGATATGACTCTTGCATCATTTATAACCCTCTTTCCTCCACAACATCTATATATCAGTACGGGTTGAGTAAGCTTCAAATGGTTCGTTAATGTCACCGTGATGGAACATGTATGAAGTGAGGTAAATAAGTCTACTGGTGAAACAACACTTGATAACTGTACCTCAAGAATTATCGAAGTAGATCAACACCCATACATACATCACTGATATATCTCTCCTTATTTCAATATATTTCCTCATTATTATCTATATATTTTGTTTGTCATTGTGTACAAATACTACTTAATTCCCAAATAGACGAGTTCAAATACAAACCTCAAAACGTATCATAAACCACTACGAGATATTACATATAGAAAACCTGACCTCCCAGTCAAGTCTACCTAATTTAACCTAACCTAACTTAATCTAACCTAACTTAGCCAAATCAAGTCTACCTGAAGATCAAGAATTAAAATGGAGAGAAAGAAAGAAAGAAAGAAAGAAAGAAAGAACCAACCAACGCTGACGTGACTTAATGAATGCAAGTAAAAATGTTTCACGTTTCCGCCAGAGTTAAAAGTGTAACAGCAGTGTGGCAGTAGCCGGGGATGCAAGCTCTCATGCGCCACGGCGATGAACTACGAGGTACTATCAACTCGATATGCATTGTTAAACACCACCAGAGAGACGATATATAAGGTAAAAGGTGTTAGGTGGAGGATCAAGTCGGCGGAGGGTTCAGAGAGTGTTTCACAGGGATTTAATACTATATAAAAATAAATAAAAAATAAATAGCCTCATGAAACAATAGGATTCAGTACGTTTTTATTTAGTTCATTATTTATTACTCGATTATTATTTTATTATTTACTGTTGTTTTATGAATCAAGTAGTTTTACATTTCATTTGATAAGGTTATATTTTTGTATACGGTCTTGTACTCCTAATTCAATAGTGATTTATAATATATTGTGTACTATTAACTGTGCTTATTGTTTCCATACTCTGCCTGCGATTAAAAACTAATTCTAATATAATAAAGGATTATGGAACGTATTCCAAGTGAGAGATAGAGAGAATTCAGAGAGAGTGAGTGAGTGAGTGAGTGAGTGAGTGTATTTACATAATTTTTCACCTGTGGACTTTGTTTTTGTATCGATCTGAGTCTTTCCTTATAGTACAAATATGAATCTTGTTCTGTAAGTTTATTAGTGAGTAACCTATTGTCACTCTAAGAGCCTGAGCGAACTAGTGAGGAGTTATGTTCCTTCAAGTAGTGTGTGTTCAGCTGAAAGACTGGAGGATTTACTGACTTCTAACTTCTTTTTTCCAAGATAGAGAAATATGATATATAACACAGAAAGTGGTTCAGAATTCTTAGTGTGTCTGAGATTCTTATGGTGGAGAGGAAGCCCAGCTGAATGTTACTGTGAGTGTTTTTACGTTTTTATTGTGGTTTTAGTCTTTTTTTTATGTGCACGAGTAAGTAACGGCGTGAACGATGAGCTGCCGAAGTGTGTGTGTGTGTGTGTGTGTGTGTGTGTGTGTGTGTGTGTGTGTGTGTGTGTGTGTGTGTGTGTGTGCGTGTGTGTGTGTGTGTGAGAAAATATGGTCAGGCTACGTTACAAATTGTGTTTATTTCCTCACTTGTACTAGTACTCTCTACAACACATTTTATGTATCGTACTACAACAGGACTTTAATCTCCACCCTCCAAGAAAGTGTCCTGAGCATCTTAATGGCACGACCGGTAATTGACATTATCTGGATCGATGAATATTCATTTTCTTCTATTACCCATCTCTGTCTAGCTAATTACCAAGAGTAAATTAGACTCTTAATGTTATTGGCAGTTTGTTTCCAAAGTTAAAGTGAGTTAACTTAGTCGTGTGATTCTCAACTTTATTACACAGTGGCGGAATCTCGCAGGAATATTCGCAGTCCCTTCCCACATGTGTACGTAGCCCCTGCAGGATTACAGATTGATTCATTATCACAGAACCTGAAGCTCTTAAGTGATGGCATAAAGCGTGTGAAAAAGAAATAATAAATAGTAGGGCGATGCAGTCTCTTACACGCTCTCTCTCCTCCTCTTAAGAATATATCATAAAAGTGGTTCAGGGTTAATATATTAGGAGGTAGAGTGAGATATACAGAGGAGAGGTGGAGCGGCGGATATTAGTGTCAGGGAGATGCAGTATAGCTGGCCGGGGACGCTGGGGAACACTTATTGGAGTTATGGCGCCAGGGAGGGAGAGACGCCTTAACCCACCACCTTAAATAACATGTCTTTATTTTGAGATATTCACTTATGAGACATTTTTTTTGACACATTTACAGACATAATTTACACATTTACAGTAGCTGTGTCAGGTGTATAGGTGTCAGTATCATGGTGGGATGAGACTCGTATCTTCATCTAGACTATTAAACAAGTTCCTCTGGGCTCTTATGTTTACGTCCTGAATACCTGGGCGTGACACATTATGCACGTCTGCATCTTACATGTAGCTCCTGCAGAATTATAATCAAGGGTGTAACTAAAACATACTAGGTAAGATATACATATACCCAGGTACACAAGATGTCCTGTGTACTTACTGTAAAAGTGTGTGTGTGACGAACTTAGTTGAGGCAGCCATGAAGAATATAAGGAATTATTTTCCATATAATCAATGAAAGTTTTTTTTGTTTTTTTCAATTGCGGGACATCTGGTGACACTACCAAACCTTGTCTTAACATGTATATAACCATGGCTGCAGTGAAGGTAACAAGTAAATAATAATAATGATTGATAGACAGCGTTTTGAACTGACGGCACACCATAGTAGACAGTGGCGTGATAGTCAGCCTTTACTTTACTAAGCTTTAAAAATATGTATCAATATGTAATTGGTATGGGATGGGATCAACATCTAGTGGGGAAATATTTAAGACAAAAATACTGTATACATTTACAGATTGTTTAAATGGTTTAGTAATGTAGTCATCGGAAATTAACAGGTAAAAAATAATTTAACTTTGTACGGTTTGGGCTACACCTGGGGGGGGGGGGGGGCACAGATCATACCGCTCCTCCCTCCTCAAACACTAAAAAACACACGGACACACCATTTAGGATAACTATAAAACTAAAAAATATGCTAAAATACAAATTAGGACACACACGCATTTCACATTTCACTATACTGGATGTTACATAGCTACATATCATTAATGTATTTTTGCACAGTTAGTTTTTAGGTAGTGTATTTTCAATGATATACTAATTATTATTATTATTATTATTATTATTATTATTATTATTATTATTATTATTACACACACACAAATGCACCTAAATTTCACCCCACTAAGGTCAACAAACATTCACATGAATTTGTACTCATGTACACGACTGCACATCCCCCAGACACAAGTCGAACACGCTCAGCAGCCGGTGTAGCAGCACCACCAACAACAGAAACAGTAACAATTACCGCACCAGAAAGAGTAACAGTAACAGCAGCAGGAACAGCAACAACAACAACAGAAATAGCAGCACAATTCTCGCAGCTGTTCTGTTCCTCTATTTTTCCCACCATTCATTAGTTCCGGGTGGTGCACTTGACTACCGCGGCCTGAGGCAAAATATATAAATTCTTTAAGGAAGTAAATTACACACTTCATGGTCTCCTGCTTCCTCAAACGGGCTTTGGTATATCAGCCGTGAATTCCTCAATTGTAAAAGATATGGCATTCAATTAACCCGTGTGAAAAGTGTCGTATCCTCCCACTGCATGCTGGAACTCTCGATGAAATTGGAGTCTCAGAAAGGCGACGAAATTTGTGGAGTAAATTACTTGAACTGCCTTCAAGGTATTCTGAGAGGAGCTGCACTTACTCTGATGGGGTTCAAATGCTTAGGGGAATATATATATATATATATATATATATATATATATATATATATATATATATATATATAATATATATATATATATATATATATATATACACACACACACACACACACACACACACACACACACACACACACACACACACACAGATCATCTCAGGGGAAATTTGGTGGCAGGATCCTAACGTATAACAATGAGACGCTGCACAGAGTCCATACTGTTTGAGACTGGTGGGTGAGCTGACACCAGCTGACAGTGTTTTGAGCTAACAACACACTACAGTAGACCATGTTGTGAGCTGAGGTCACACCATAACAGACAGTGTTGTGAGCTGACGACACACCATAACAGACAGTGGGGTGATGGTCTGTCTTCCTATCTGCCCACTTTCTTCCTCCAAACTTAAACTCCTTCACTTTTGCCTCCATTTTACAGCCATTTTCTTTAACCTCGTTTTCTCTATAAATTTCATCTTCTTTATATCATTTTATTCCCCGTCTGTGTCCAATCAAAATCTTTTACTCATGGGTACAGTTGTGGGCGAAATTCCCTGGACTCTCTTGGCAATTTTAATATCAATTTATCCTACTTTTTTATATATTGCAGTGTTTCTCATTTGTGTTGATATTTTTATTTAATTTACGGCCCCTCAAGCAGATGCCAGACATTGATAAAAATGTCCAAAGAATTACGCCCACAACTGTACACTACTTCGACTATTGATATAAAAATAAATTTCAATGGTACTCTCAGGTGTGTAAATTGTTAATTAGTTTCTTATCAATGGCTTCTAAAGCATCAACATAACACAGATAATTCTTTCACTGTATGATACGATTCTAATGATGATTCTTCAACTGTGTATCTAATAGTTTCCAATCCTGTATAAGTGTTACCTATATGTAATCCATTGCAACATGTAATTCTGACGTAACCAACCAATTAGACGTTTGTGTTATCGTCTAAAAACATTACAAAGATATCGAGAGAAAGAAAGGCCTGGGACTGCAGTCAAGATTGCACGCACGTATGCAAATTTTACTAGCAACAAAGAGATGGTGATGAGCGCACGTAAAAGAGAGGTAAAAGATTATTTGACTGAAAAGAAATGCAAATGAAGGCAGTGTGTGGATGATGAGGATTCAAAAAAAGAGCGACAGATACGAACGACGTGATGAAGACCCAACTCTCCCTCTCTGTGGCTGGCGGTGAGACGTCAATGCTCCCTCGAAAACTGGCCTAATATATACTCATTTGGGCGTAGGTGTTGCATTTTCTGGGTCTTCATATACCCGTCCGTCTGTTCGTCTGTCTCTCCCTCCGTCCACCCATCCGTCCATACATTAACACTAGATTATCCAAACATTATTGAACAGTGCCTCGGACTGCCACATACCTACTACATATTATCCCACATACCTACTACATATATCCCACATACCTACCACATACTTACTACATACCTAATACATACGTACCACACACCCAGATACATACGAACCACACACCTGCCACATACGAACCACACACCTGCCACATACGAACCACACACCTGCCACATACCCACCCAATAGTATGTGGAACAACCTTACCTAACCTTCAGTATGTTCAGGTTAGTTCAGTTTCAGAGTCTTTATACTTTTGAACAACTTTCCAAATTCTGAACACACAATGAACTAGTCAGATAGTGGGGGAGCATTACATAACGTCTCACTCCTTGAAATTTAATTACAGGATAGTGTTTCATGTTGATTTGAATTTCATGATATTACATTACAGAAATTATGTTCAATTGGAAGAAACTTTATAGAATTACATTTAATTGTATTTCCTATTAAGAGTTGTATGATAGTGAGTTGGATTATATTTGTTATAGTAAGTCTTATTATCATAATTACATTACTTAACATTGCATAGGATTAATTACACACCTTTACAAGATTAGCTATTCTAATTAGTAACATTACCTTGCATTACTAATTAGCACATAATTAATTACATACATATATAAAGATACATTACACTAATCACACTAATTCCAATTACATTAAATTTCGTTCCAATAATTCCGAACATCGCATCGAATTACATTACATTAAATAAATATATAACACTAAAACTTTCTCCATTTCGATTGCGTTGTATTAAACAAGAAAGACAAACTATTATTTTTAGGTGTTGCGAGGGGGGGGGGAGGGGGGGGGGGTTAGTGCTAGAGGGTCGGTGGAGGTAGTAACACACACACACACACACACACACACACACACACACACACACACACACACACTTAGAAAAAAGTTTAAAGTACATTACATGAGAGTATCGGAGTTCCGTAATTAAAGTGTTATTGTGGTGAGGTTCCGTAAGGGGAGAGTGTGGGACCAGCCTCTCTTATTTACCTCACGTGACTCCGGGCGGGCGCAAGGTGTGTGTGTGTGTGAGAGAGAGAGAGAGAGAGAGAGAGAGAGAGAGAGAGAGAGAGAGAGAGAGAGAGAGAGGATGTCTGTCTGTACCTCGCTGTTGTAGGAAGACTCAGTCACAACACACTATACTTAAGTGAAAAGAATTTAGTGTTGCGTTTGGTTGATTTGTCTCGTGTTTTGTAGATAAAGGAGAGTAGTGATTGTGGTACTGGTAGTGGTGGTAGTTGTGGTTATGATGGTTGTAGTGGTGGTGGGAGAGGGAAGAGAAGGAAAAAAATGGTAAGAGTATAAAGCCAGACAAAGCAGAATTTAGTTGTGTCTCTCTCACTGGCGAGTAAGGTGATCTCCCGGCGTTTATTTTACTACACCCGCTATACAGTGTACCTCAACCTTAGACACTTGTGTTAAGTTACGTGGCGTATGGAAACTACTTTTCTGGATCCTCAAGTGCAGGTCAGTGAAACAGATCAGTTTAATTCATTATTATCGTTTGGGTTGACTAACTTTCTTTAACTCTTATATAAGTGAGTTTTAATATATACTTTACATATTAATATATACAACTAACAGTAATGTAATAGATTGATGATAAAATACAAGTGTGTAAAGATTAACTAACCCTGAGTTAATAGTTTCGTCCAAATTTGGCGGTGGTGAGTTCTGCCTCCTGAGTGACTCCAAGCCATCTTATTCACGTCACAAGAAACAGACACAAGAAACAGACACAAGAAACAGTCACAAGAAACAAATACAGACACAGAAACACACAGCGTTGACCACCCTAATCGCGTGAGCCCGCCAGCATAAGTAATAAAACGAAATTAGACTAAACTAATTTCACCTCTGAACAAGCACATTTGGGGGAGACCCGCCAACCACTTTGAAATAATGAGGCAGCTTACCCCGGCTGACAACCTTTCATAATTAGTGAATATGAAAGTGGGCGTTGTGTCAAGATCTTCTCTCGTAAACTGTTTATGTGAATTTATAGCTTGGTGTCCTCTGTCACTCTGCTCGTGAAACGTCGTTCACTCTGGACCTGTGAAGACTCTAAAACATTACTGCCTGGACCGACTGATTACACCAATTAACTCTTCCCTCACCTCTCAATCTCATAAGGAAGATTGGAAGCAAGAGTCGACATTAAAAGCAAGAAGCCATTGAGCTGAGGCGTAATACTAATCATGTCTGGACTCTTCCATATTGGAATCACGTGCGATCCCCCCGAAGCTCTTGTCTAGCTACCAGTGAGAGACGCTTCCAGCTTTTTACTGTTGTTGGTAGCTAGGGTCTACAGCCCCCATCTCACTGTTGCAATTTTGGAGTGTTATATTATAGGCTGGAGCTACACTGTTATATTTGGTACGAGTAATTAAAGTAAATATTACCTTTATTTACCTCGTTATAAATGTTGTTTACGTTGTAACTTTGTAGTGGATGGTTGAGGCTGTGTTAGTGACTGCCCTCCAACACCGGGTAGCCTCAAAGGGTTAACTTGACTCAGCAATCAGACTCAGTACACTGTTTGGGGTGTTTCTATCGCTGTGTTCCGGCTACACTCTGGCGCTTCCTCGGGTATACAGCTGAGTGAATGATGGAGGTTATCTGTTAGGCTGAGAGGTTCATGGGGCGACCTCTAGTGGGGGATGAAGATAATTTATCAGTCGTTAATTTAGCTCCCAACAAGTAACGAAAGAGTTAAGAGTTCGCGTAGTTTTGCAATTATTACGCCAAATATTACAGTCTAATTGTCAAAGGCTTCAGAGGAAAGTGTGTATTCCCGTTAAGTATAGTTCAGTTCATTTATATACACTGAAATACACAATTTAATATACAGTAAATGTGTTACACACCGTGCCAGAGGTCTGAGAGAAGTACGTTATATGCCTACACCCACACACACACACACACACAAACCACCCACACACACACCCACCCATCCACCCACACACCCACCCCCACACACAAACCACCCACACACACCCACCCATCCACCCACACACCCACCCCCACACACACAAAGGGAGGTGGGGGAGACACTTCATAAAAGGAGACAACAGAGGGAGGCTTCCTACTACATGCAAGAGCTACGGGCGTGTGTTTACCTTTCACAAAAAAACAGTGTCAAAAGAAAATCTTCACTCATGTTACGGTCACAGCGCAGCAAAGACCCGCTCTGAGACGCTTCCTGGCAAAACCCGTCTCATATTTTGTTCAAGATTTGTATACTGAAATAACTCCAACGATATTCTGTTGATATAGATAAATAGTGTTATAATACGGTAATGCTGCTTATAAATGTAACGATAATGCCTTCTAAAATAAAATAACAATGTTTAGTTTATTTGGGAGGTTTAAATTTAAGTCAGATTACTGTATTATTCTATATTATCCTTTATGACTAGACTGATGGATGTGTGGTGCGAGGGATATCTACTCATATTCCCCCTAGTGGCTTAAGGTCGTCAGGGAAGAATTTTTGACCTACCTTAGTGTGTGTGTGTGTGTGTGTGTGTGTGTGTGTGTGTGTGTGTGTGTGTGTATGCGGTGTGTGTGTGAACTTCTCATCGTCTCCACCGTCTGACGTGTGTTAGTTAAAGCGGCGAAGGTGACCACACACACACACACACACACACACACACACACACACACACACACACACACACCACAACACACTCCTACTGCACCATAACACACACACTGCATCTAACATACTCAAGCTACACCATAACACTTCCCAACTGCACCAAACACAATTCCGGATCACTGTAACACACTTTATGTACGTAACACGCAGATAACTCCATTTAGGATGCAGATAATGCCATACAAGGTATAAAATAAACAACTAATAGCATTTGAAGATATAAAAGTCGGTCTTGTAGACATGACGCTAATATATCCGGTACTGTATTCGCTCTATTTAACTATAACGACTATAAAATTACTTAACATAAGGATCAAACAAGAAACTAACCTAACCTAAGCTAACCTAACCAAACCAAACAAAACCTAACCTAACCTAGCCCCAGTAAGAAAACTCTATCCAGGATCAAACAAGAACCTAACCTAACCTAACCTAACCTAACCTAGCCCCAGTAAGAAACCTCTATCCAGCATCAAACAAGAACCTAACCTAACCTAACCTAACCTAACCTAACCTAACCTAGCCCCAGTAAGAAACCTCTATCCAGCATCAAACAAGAACCTAACCTAACCTAACCTAACCTAACCTAACCTAGCCCCAGTAAGAAACCTCTATCCAGCATCAAACAAGAATCTAACCTAACCTAACCTAACCTAGCCCCAGTAAGAAACCTCTATCCAGCATCAAACAAGAATCTAACCTCACCTAACCTAACCTAACCTTACCAGTAGCCACAGTAAGAACCCCGGGAAAAGTACAGTACCCCCATATAATTCATCAGAACCCCAGACAACTGCTCCGTTAGGACACACACACACACACACACACACACACACCCTAGAACTTGGTGGTCGGTAGTGGAGAAGTTGTCAAGTGTCTGTGTGAACATAGGCTAAGTGTTCAACTCCTGTCGTCTGAGTTACACTTTTCTTGATCAACTTATTCATCGCGGGAGAGCTAAGTTGCCTCATTATAACACTTTCTTCACTGCTCAGACCGGCAACTTGGGTTCTTTACACCTATGGTATTTCTTCCAGCTTAAAGCGGGAAGGAGGAAAGCTTGTGGCCCAAAGATCTGGTCTGAGCTGCTCCGAGTTTTAATGAGGAAAAATAGAAGATTAATTTTGAATTAATATTAAAGAAAAATCGGTATATGTGAGGTTTTATCTGTCTGTCTTACCGTGATTTTTTTTATACATAGAGAGTTGCTTAAATAACTTCAGTCTGACGAAGGAATTTTTAAGGAAATTACAAAGCATTTTTTTCGTCGTCTTGAAGGAATTTTCTAAAACGCTATATTTAGGTGTCCACAAACTCCATTCAGACACTATGAATGTCTTAACCCATTTAACTACTCTATGAATTAACAGGACTGAGCTACGGTAATTAAACAAGATGAAAAAAAACAACATTATAACTTCAACTGTTAAAGCCTGATGAATTAGCATCTTATGGGTAATATCATGACACCAGGTGAAAAGCCGGCCATCATTCTAGTCTGTGATTCTCCTCAGGGATTCTTCCCCCACTGAAACCTCCCCTCTGTACCATATGTGTCTGTCGTGAGCACTAAGTGTTTGTGAAATAGTACAAAATTTGAAGGCGAAATTTCGTTGTGTGAAGTAGAATTAGTTCCTGCCATGTAGCTTATAACGCAGTCAGCGAAGTCGTGTATAAAATTCGTTGTTGTTGTCCAGAAAGTTAAAACTATGAGTCCTCGACGTGATTAAGCGAACAAACATTATTATTACATTGCCTCTTGACTTATCATTTACCTTCCTAACGACAATGGTTATAATGTACGGTAGTGTGTTTGATGTGAATACGTGCAAGCCGTCTGGTTTATATTAATGTATATCTAATCAAGTGTCCATATAATTTGTTTTACCACTTAAGTATCTAACTTGTCTCATGCCTAAGTCTGGCTTATTATTGTACCTCATAAATAAAGTTATCTGAATCATTTTAATAAAGTAGATATAATATTTTGAGCCTTGTGGGGGGGCTAATATATCCTCTTTACTAATGAATTATCTGGATGAAGTCCACGCTGGTTTCTTGTATTGTTACCTAATCAAGTTATTAAGGTTAACTATAAGAATACGTGACAGTAAGATAACGACATCCTTCATCTACAATAATGTTACCTGAGCAGATCTATCAGACCACGAAAACTAACCCAGTGATCAATAAACGCTAATGTAACACGATATAATCCTCTTAAATAAGGTAATATTCTCCTCCCCCGTGATATGTAATAAGATAAATGCCTAATAAATAAGGTAATCCCACCCTCCACACCACTGATTACAAGTACTGGGCCTCTTGAGTGCTCCAACTTACCTTCCTGTGTACGATAGCTGCCGCCGCTGTTGTCCCGCCGCTGAGTGTTGGTACTCACAGCGTCTCGTCTCGTCTCTCTCTCTCTCTCTCCACTACCCTGTAAAAACATAGGTAGTTATGGAATTAGGATAATAACATTACCGTGACGAAAGATAAACACACTCATCACACTGGTATATCCCTCACCATCAACACACACACACACACACACACACACACACACACACACACACACACACACACCATCAAGGGATCAACAAAATGTCCTCTACAATCTATAGTTTTCAAAATAATGTCAGACGAGAAACCAAAGATTAATATTCAAGATGCGATCGACCACTAGGCTTCAAGATCTTACGTTAACAAGGTTTCAAACGTTTTTTCTTTTCGAATTCTTGCAGTTTGGTTGGTGCTTGTGTGTTCTGTTCCTTCGGATTTAGGGTTAGAAGCTTTTTTAAGAGTTTTCCTTAAAGTCTTTCCGGTTATACAAAAATCGAAATGTATTTTATTTTTTTTTTAAGAGACGATAGAGACCCCAAAAATACCTTACGTTCATTAAAAAATCTTAATTATTAAACATATTAAATTATCAAGGATTCAACACGGAATTCAAGAGAGTCAACAATTTCTCAATGCTTTAAGAGATCTCCAAGAGTATTGTACGGCTCTTTAAACTCTCACAAGAGTATATTGAGAGATATTCCAGTTCTATAAAGGATTACAAGTGTTCCTGGAAAGGCTGTCAAGATTTTCAAAGAGATAAAACATATAACAAAAGGAACTCAGATTATTCAGATAGTTTTAAGAGTTTATCAAAGGGGTTTAAGGTCCAACAAAAGGCTTTTCAAGTTCTTTCGAAGGTGTTAAAACATCTTCAAGAACGTTTAATGTGAATATGCCAATAAAAATTAAATATACAATCAGGCAGGGCTATGAAACTCCACCTTAAATGTGGGTTACGTCCTCCTGGTCACGTGACGTTCTACATGTGGGATATGACTTTCTGGCCGCCGTCTCAAAATCTTCTCTCGTGTGAGTTTACGGCTCTGCAAAATGTATTATGCCATTGTCTCGCCAAACTATTTATATCGTGTCATTATCTGATCTTCCACAAATTTCCATGCGAAGAGTTTATCCTGAAAAGGCATGAATTGAAAACACAGCTTCGGTTTTTGGTGAAAGATGGTAGCGTGCAAGTTGTGTTCTAGTTCAATACTGTGTTTATTACTCTGCAACTCCAACAAGAGGGGAATGCAAAGTGAATTTCTTGTGTTGCAAACTCAATACACCATTTACTCCTCAGTTCAGGTGTTGCAAGAGAGGATCTAAAGTGAATTTTCTGTTTCAATGTTGTATTTATGTTCGTGTGATCTATTTTTGTTTTGTATCTTTTCTTTTTGTAATTCCTGCGTCAGGTTGGTGGTTTTTCACAGCACCAAAACGTGACCTGTTGCGTGTCCTTGGTGTAAGTTATCGTACTTTAAGGGTTCATTGGATTTTCGTACCTATTTAAGTTGACATGGCACTAATTTTCAGGCCCATAGAAACACGTGTTATTTGCACACATGTTAAAAAAAGAGAGAGAGAAAAAATTCCAACACTGAATCCCAAACACGAGCTCCGAGCCCAGGTGCAGGCACACACGCCAGGGGGCAGTAGGACTGGTTTTACACAACTTCGAAGAGACGAAGTAAAAAATGAGAGAGGAGTGAGACAGTATTGTGTTTGTTTGAGACTGACACAACTACTTGGAATATATATAATAAATATTACTTTTTGCAAAACGAAACATTTTTATAAAGTCTCTCAGAAAAGGGGAAATACTTTGTTACCTGTATTATTCATTTTTTGACAAGAGAGAGAACTTGACAAAAACATAATGAAATTTTATTTTGATGTGTAAAAACACGGAGCCGTCTGTTGTTATATTTTATGTAACAAAGACTATTTCTTGATATAAATATTTAGAGAAAGGAAGAGCCTTTCTTTCATCTATGAATAAAAAAGAATATTGTATTATTTTTAAAACATCCTCAGATTTTCTTATTATATACAATAAAGGTAATAAACTTTCTTTAATCTGTGAAAATAATGATACTTCAATATGAAGCCAGACGCCACAGCTTGTGAAGGATAGTGTAGCTTTGTCTTTGATCTGTGTAAAATAGGAGTGATGCACTATTGGAAAAATGGGAACAGAGACATTTATATAATTTGAATCATATCTGAGAACAGGTGTTGTATAATCTAGCTCGCACAGTCAATTTGATAACAGTCTACAAGCTTAATGATATATAAGAGTGTCAAATACGTACAATAAGGAGTTAATGTTACCTGCCTGCCCAACTTCACTGCACTCTTATTTTGAAACAAGTTATATAGAGTGTTGTAAAGATAAAATACGGGGTGAAGGCTGCTTACTTGTTTATATAATAGGAGTTAGCCCTTACAGTGCTCAAGCCCAGTGTTGAGTCAGCTCTTAATCGATGCACAAACCTTCAATATAAACTAGATATTTCGTGCATATATTTTAAATGGAGAGAATTTGTACTGATCAAAAAAAACTACAGGTGGAAAGTTGGTACACTACTGTCCAAGGATTACATCTTTGAACTGAAGATTATTTACATCTGTGTTGAGCTTACAAAAGGAATACTGTATTTGCATGCGTGTTAAACCGAGAAAACCTCACAATTGTGTGTACGAAACAAAAAGGAACTCGGACAGATGAAAGGAAAATAGAATAAGACGAAAGATATCCTCTATGGTCCTTTTCCCAAGAAAATGTAAAAACAAAAATAATAGTATTCAGCTTTCTGAACATTAAAGGAAATTCATGAACATTATAAAGAACTGAAAAATATTTGCACTGAAAAGAAACCGATTGTGCTTCAATAAGATATACCTATATACTTCTAAACGTTCTCGGGCTGTTTTTAGTACTTACTGTATTCATGTGTTTCCCTGTCAGTGCAGCTTATTCTTAGCATTCGCCTATAACACCATATTTCAAATAATTCAAAATTATCACTTACCGATATCATTAATTTTCATTTAATCGGGATAACTATTTCTACGTTTTATCACTTAGGTCACACAAACACTCATTAAATATTTCAAAACAATATCACTGGCTATATTATCACTTAACATACTGAAGATTTGATTGATAATATCGATATTTTTATCAATAACTTTTTAAATGTTCGAAAAGTTTCTCACGTCACATCTGTTAATCTTGGTATAGCTCTTTTAACATTTTCACCCTTCAACACCATAGCTTTTCTTTGGTGTTCGTAGCGCCATTATTGTAACAATGTTTTACAAAGCAGATAAGGGAATTAGTTCATGGCAGTAGGTTACGTAGGAGACAGTAAATGGTGTTACGTGGCCGGTATTAGTTAGTGACTGACGACGCCATTTTACGGGCAACAAGGAGCATTCGCTTTCCTGCTAAATTCTTCAACCTTTAACTTATTTTATCATCTTAAGTTTGTGTTCCGTTGTATTAAATGAAAAAAAATAATATAAATAAAATAATTATAAATAGATGGGTGAAAGAAATCAATCAGGTGTCACATATCTTTGTAGTAATAGATGTTTAATATCTTATACGAAACTTAAGGGTAAAATTAAACATATTTTTGACGATATAGTGAATATATAGATTATATTTATACATATAAGATTAATATTAATATTAAAATTAATACTGATATTAATAATGTCACGCATCAACGAAAACGGAACCTCTCTGAGCACGCCACGTCACTACTCAAAACAACTACCACAAGGACTCCGTGTACGTGCTCAGTTTTTTGGGTGTTTATCACAAATTAAATACGGTGGTGATATAACTTTCTATCACTTTCTGAAGAGTAGAGAACTGAGAAGAAAATTGATTCACCGATGCAAGAGGAAAGACTTTGTAAATGCTGAAAATTACCAAATATGTAGCTTGCATTTTGAGGCCCGTGCATTTCAGAACAACTTGAAATATAAACTGCTTGGCCTCCCATTACCTAGAAGACTTGTAAGGCTTAATAATGGAGTAACACAACATTTTAAAAGGTAAGCCTATATTATTTCACCTACAACGTAAAAATGTGTGTTATAACATTACTTTGTCATCAATGGGCGTGAAGGTAGTAAAATTTCTCATCCTCTAATATAAGCTCTCGCATTGTGTTGTTTTACCGTTACCCTCTTGCAGACTATATTCATTAAATGATAGAATTAGGCTATGCTAGTACCAAGGTCCAGAGAATACACGTGGGATATTAAGGTATAAGATGGAATTAACCTTTTTTCGGTATTTATTTATTAATTAGTTAAGTATGAGTATGTGGTTAAGAAGGGAGATTTCTTGGAATGAAGTTGCAAGTAGAGGGCAAGGTTTGCTGATGGAACCAAGTGACGACTTCCTTGTAAAATTTAAGATTACGGAGAGATTGTTCAAATGTTTTAATAGAGAAATTGGACTGAAACCAGCTCCCTACTGACAAATTCACACTTTCGGAGAACACATTCGAAATATATTCACTACTTCTTTTCTTTTCACGAATTATTATGTACTTAAAGACAAATAATACCAAAGATATAAAGCTAGGGATAACAATGACCATTTTATGTAGAGTAGAAACGAAATGTAAACACCACATTCACGTAAGGATGTGTAGGCCGCTCTGTGAACCTGAGATGGTGAACTAATGATAGGAAGATAGCTGTGTGCGTGTGTTTGTGTGTATACAGTATATGATTGACAGGAAATAGAAATCATATTTTTGATGTACGTACAATAAAAGGTCTTGGTAAACATTTCTCCCGCAAGAATGCTTTGTTGTTTCACGTTTTCTAATCTTAATGAAATCTAGAGAGATAGAATGACCTGTAAAATGTTGTGTTAACACATTCTTTGATCTGTTTATACCCTTAAACAATTATACAAATTCTCGATGGGACTATTGATAAAAAAAATCTCCCCATCCTTTGATACATACAGTATAAAGTGAACAGTTTGAATTAAAATACCTGTACAGCGTTTTCAATTGCTCCTCAGCTGAGCGGCTCTTCCTCCGCTCTTCCACAAGCGCGCTACCTCCCTATAACATTCGTCTTAACCGACACCTTTACGTGAATATGTGGTATTTACTCTTGATTCTACTCTTTATAAACTAGTCATTATCGTCCGTTGCTTTTCTGTATATGTTTGATGTCATTTGATCTTGATATACATAATAATTAGTGAAACGAGAAGTAATGGTAAATGTGTTCTCCTAAAGCGTAAATTCGTTTGTGACTTTGATGGTAAATATTCTTTATTTCAAACTTTTCATCTTATAACTTGAAAGTTAATTGTTTTAAGCAGTTTTAGCCTCACAAGCAGTATTAAGTTCGTCATTAAACTGAGTATCCTTAACATTTGTATATGGATTTATTTGCGATACATCAACATTCATCGAATATTATGGGCTAAAAAAAGAAAAAACTCGTTATAGACACCAAGTAGATGCCTCTTAAAAAAGTTTGTGATAATAGTAGCAATTACCTTATTTATTTATCTGTCGATTTGTTTCATAGTTAAATTATTTTTTTTATAACTAATGTAGCTGTTGTGTGGAAGTCGATCTAGCGGCCATTTTAAGCACCCATGTTTAACAAATATACATACGTGGTCAAAATTCCCTTGGCACTTGGTAATATCTAGTATGTAGTGTACGTATTTGTGGGTAATTTATGTGATTGGTTTATAATTACTGAATTCTCCTTTTTATCACAATTTACGTCAGATTAGTAAAGATAGTCTAACAACAACACGACGAAACACTATACCGTAATACAAAGATGAAACTGAGAATATTGATGTTACAACCTCAACCTCCCTTACCAACAAGACCATCAGGTAAATAACAAAACTGTTTAGGGAATTTTGTTTCGATTGTGCATTCCGGTCAGATCAGCAACTCTCAGTCACGTCTCTGTCGCTCGCCACACACCACACGACTCTTTGACTAGTCAGAATATCAACGTTGCTCGACAAACGATAAGCTGCTGACTCTGTCCTGATACTTCCGGCCACACCCAAGCTAACTGTGTGGTGTCTGTAGACCAATGACTAACTCAAGACACTCAACCATCGCCCACCAACACTACTCTAAGTTCCTCCCTGAAAATCAACACTGTTAAAAAGACGGAATATGAGGATAAATTGGAAGGAAATTGCCAATGGAAGACACTGTTGAAAGTTAAAGAAAACATCGTGTTTTTAAGAACCACACACACACACACACACACACACATACATTAATTTTCAATCCCACACTTGGCTGAAAATTATATACCATATTTTTTCGCCTTTATAATTGACAAAAACGCGTATAATTTGTATTTTTTCCGTGTTTTATTAAAGCAATTTATGTCCTGTTTTCATTCATTGTGGCTTTGCTCTGTTTTGCTTTGATATTTTTTAGTATTTAAATTTTTCTAATTTTGTTTGGTTTCTTTCAAGCTTTTTTTATTATTATTTATTATTTCGCGTATTTTAAATTTGTTTCTCGCTCACTTTTCTTATTTAATTATTCCCTTTAAACTGAATTTATACTTTGCGAAAACTAGTTAAAAAGAGACAAAATAAAATCAACACACTATCTCTGTCTCCTGCAATAGAGAAAAGGATGTGAGGATTCCGTCTTAAAGAGCTCACAGGAACAAATAATTAGCTGAGGTCTTTGATGACTTGCCTGACGTCCTCCTCCCGGACAACGGCTTAACTTTACCAGAGTTATATTCCTAACACAACCGTTCATGTGTGTGTATGTGTGTGAAGTAATAAACAAGTAATTTTCTGTTCTTTATTTTGTTAAATTAAATTAACCTTATTGATTTCTGGTAAATCTAGTCTCCGTTCTTAAAGAATATATTGAAATAAGATTTCAGGACCTGCTGGAATCCCAGCTGAGGTATATAAAGCAGGAGGATCCCTTCTAACCAGACGTTGTCTCTCCCTCCTGGAGAATATATGGCACTAGAGGGATTATTCCCAAGACCTCAAAGACGCTACCATCGTCACTATCTACTGTATAAGAACAAGGGAGACAGATCAGACTGCGGCAACTCCCGCAGGATCTCGCTGCTGTCCATAGCTGGCAAGATTCTCGCTGAGTCCTCCTTCACGGACTCCTACCTGAGGCAGAAAACTTCCTCCTGGAGTCTCGGTGTGGCCTTAAACCATCTTTCGGCACCACTGGCATGATCTTCGCTGCCTCCCAAATACATGAGAAATGCAGAGAACACCACTGTGACCTGTACATGGCCTTCATTGACCTTACTAAGGCCTCTGACTCAGTCAACAGGGAAGCCCTCTGGCGGACCCACATTTATTTTGGCTGCCCACCAAAATTCCCTTCCATTGTGAAGCAAGTCAACGATGGCATGGATGGCAGTGTCCTACATAATGGCATCCAATCACAGTTCTTCCCCATCCAAACGGGGGTAAAACAAGGATGCTCAGTGGCACCAACTCTCTTTTTCCATTTTCTTGTCTGCCTTCCTTATCCGTGCCAGTGCCAGTCTAGCCGGCTTGGTGGGCATCCAATACCGGATAAAGGGGCTCTTCAACATGAGACGACTCCAGGCAGGAACAAAAGTGTCGGCCGCTTTTATCACTGAACTTCAGTATGCAAAGGACTTCACCCTCGTCGCTCAGACTGAACACGACCTACAGAAGATCCTGAACACCTAAGTAGAGGCGTAAGCACACTTTGTCCTTGAGGATAACGTACATAAGACACACATTCTATTCCACCCCGCCCCTGGTCAGCTACACCTTTACCATCAGTCCAGGTTAACGGGACCACCCTCTCCAACGTTAACCATTTCCAGTACCTTGACTCCCACCTGTCCACCACCAATGACGAGATCCTTCATCGAATCAAAACTGCGTCGCAGGCCTGTAGCAGACTACGTATCCGTATCTTCAGCTGTAGGGAACTGAAATTATCTACAAAGCTGTGCTGTATGGCAGCAAGACACGAGTCACATACAGGAAACACCTCAAGGCACTTGAGAACATTCACCAAAGTAGGACAAATGCATTGAGCATCGAGATGGACATTATTCATCAACAACTGTACATTACAATGGACCGCTCATGTTACCCGTTTGGATGACAGTTGACTGCCAAAGCAACTACTCTACACTCATGTGAAGAATGGGTAGCATAATGCTGGTGAGAATGGCAAATGTATAAGGATAGTCTTGAGACAAACCTGAAAATGTGCCACGTCGACTTTCACACCTGAGAGACGAGCACTACATACCGTAACGAGATGTTAATACTTTCGAGTAAACTCAACTACATACCGAGGCAGACAAACTCCAGCGCCAAAATGACGCTACCACCGCCCCTCCCGCACTAGATGTAGCCCTCCACACTTACAACATATGCGGACGACTGCCGGTCCCATATCGACATCCCGAGCTACCTCAGACCTCGCCAACAAAGGTGACACCATTAAGAATTCATATAATTCAGCCATCGTTGGATGATCATCAAAGTCGTTTCGGAGTGACAGCAAATAGCAGTAGTAGAGTGTGTGTATATGTGTTTGTATGTGTGTGTGAGTGAATGTGTTTGAGATAATGAGTATATTAGTGTTAGTGTTTGTTCAAGTATATCTATATAAGAGTATGATTTTTATCTCACTTACCTTAGAATTTCACATAAGAGGTGCACACGATAATCCCGACCGACAGAACAACTACACCACCCTGTACACTATAAACAAATTCTTCCTCGTATCTTACATAAGACGAAAACACATAGCGATTTAAGGATATATAGTGTCAGTTAGTTCTACTACACGAGAACCTGCCGCAGGTTAAATGTAAAATGAAATACACACCCACGAGAGAATTCAACTATCATTCGGGAGAAGGAATAAAAGATGAGAAAGGGAAAGGTGGCTGGGAATGTTGGGACGTGTGGCGCTTCAGTATGTGATGGTGATTAATGCAGCAGCGAGTAGAGCTCATGGGAGTGAGACGGACAAGGGTGGGTTGTTGGTTTGAGCTTCAGCACAACATCTAAAGTGAAATACTCGGTGTAAAGTAATGGTATAGGGAATGTTATGCGATGGGTGTGCAGATGAGGGAGTCTGGTATTTGATTGCATTAAAGAAAGCGTAAAAAATGGATCAGACTTCACTCCCCTAACACGAGACAGTAGGTATACCTCGTGAGAGAGTAAACATGACTTATAAAAATTCGGCATTCGAAAGTGTTATGTTTGCATTAATGTATTCAGCTGTGAATGCTAGGTTCGTCCATCAGTGAATGCCGTGTTTTGTTTACATTCAGAGGGAATTTCACTACCCCGGGCAGCAGATTTTTACAGCCAAAATAAAGTTCATGCAATTAGAATGAGTTTTGTGCCTCACCCAACGAAAATATGTCCGAGAGAGGAGGGATAATAATCAAATATACAGAAATGTTACCCCCACTGTTTTTTAATATTGTTATTATCTTTATAGACAAATTCAGAAATATGTTAATTCTGAGAGAGAGACTGAGTTGTCGATCTGGGGATACGAGTAGTGATTGAATTACATTGATTTACAGTAGAAAGGTTTGGGTGGTACTCTCGCTGTATGTCGTAGAAGTTAGTTTTTATTTTATTTTTTTTTTTTTTAGCAAAGTAGCTTCATCTCAGACAGACAGATAGACAGACATGGGGAAGTATAGAGAGTCGGGAAATGTAGAGGAATAGCCATTAATAATCCAGCTTGACTGACTCACACTGACTCACAAGATACACCACTAACCCATTTTGACCGACTCATACTGACTCTCAAACAACGAGGCAGCAATAATCCAGCCTGACTGACTCACAATCTGCTCGCAAGGGACAGCAATATCCCTTCTTGGCTGGCTCTCACTGACTCACACGAGGAGCCAATATTAGGACACTCTGGCCGGACGGTTTCTGCCACACCAGCCAAGGTACTGACGTGATTGGCATCGTCCGGGAAAACTTGAATTAGCTGGAAATTGAGTAAATAAGTTGGTCGTTTTCTGAGGATGAGTTTATTTGTTGTACTGATAGTAAATAGGAGTAAATAATTATTAAATTAAATAGAGAGAGAGAGAGAGACTAAAGTTTAAGAGCTGTGCGTGATGTTATTTTTTTTTTCTTTCTGTCTTTACTTTTGGTTAAACTTTGTAATTTTAAAGACACAAACACACACACAGAGGGAGAAGTATTTGTTTATCTCTCTTCCACCTTCCTTTAAGTGTCTGTGTTCTTCCCTATTTATCTATATGTGTGTGTGTGTGTGTGTGTGTGTGCGCGTGTGTGTGTCCCCCGGGAGGCGACGCGATGGTGTGAGGTGCAGCGCGTGTGTCCTGCAGTGTCACAGGGAAACGACAGGAGGTGGTGCAGGTGTCGGGGACGGAGTCAACCTGTCTGGGGAAATCAAGAGTTAGGAGCCTGTGGCCACCAAACTTTGCCTGGCGGGGTCCACTAGGCCTCCTCCCTCCACTCCCCTCCCCAAGTGTTCATCTGTTAAAGAGCGTTTTTCTGTTACTTGCTGTCACTATAAATTAATTTCCTCTTGTTCTGTTAAAAGTTACTGTGGGGTGTTATGTTTTGGTGTATTTTGTATGAATATTTTTAGGGGAGATATTGATCGTATTGTAACTGGATTTTCATATATAAGGAGTTTGTTGTAGTTCTCTTCTCCACCAGGGTGAGATATGGAAGTGGCAGGTGTGTGTGTGTGTGTGTGTGTGTGTGTGTGTGTGTGTGTTCTGGCGAGTCACCTGGTAACACCTGTCCGTTGTACTCTGGGCTAAAGCTCAGGTTAAGTTCCAGGGCTTGTCGTGGCAGGTCAGGCGGAAGTGACTTTTAGCCATGCTTGGTACACATGTTAGTGCAGGTGCTTGTTATCTGGGTGACGTGGGTTCGATTCCTGCAGGGATGTGTTGTGTTGCTTCTCTCTCGTGAAAATGTTTTTATGGCTGTTTGTGTGTCTGGACTCTAGAAGGATGTTTACGTGTATGTAAGTATATGGAGAGATTTGGGTGTTTTTGGGTGTGTTTTAAGGTGTCTCTGTGTGTGTAAGAGTAATTAGAACAATAAAAATGGGAACTACTATACATGTAGTATCTATCGCTTCTATAACGTGGTGTCAGAGTGTATGAGTAAAGTTATTACTACCGCAAGTGTTTTTACACAGTCCATCTCCCTGAGTTATGTCCAACACACAGCAATAAACCACGACACCGTCCAATCTAGTTTTGCTATGGTAAAAACCTCTGTTTGGACAGATTTATGGACGGACGCTCTCGTTCTCATCTGGCCAATTTGTGAAAAAGATTTTTCCTCGTAAAGATTATTCGTGGCAGTAATATCTTCCTCCGTACGATACATGAATACTCGCCTCCATCACATTACTGTAGATACTCGCCTCCCTCACACTAGATACTCGCCTCCCTCACACTAGATACTCGCCTCCCACACTAGATACTCGCCTCCCTCACACTAGATACTCGCCTCCCTCACACTAGATACTCGCCCCCTTCACACTAGATACTCGCCCCCCTTCACACTAGATACTCGCCTCCCTCACACTAGATACTCGCCTCCCTCACACTAGATACTCGCCTCCCTCACACTAGATACTCGCCCCCTCACACTAAATACTCGCCCCCTTCACACTAGATACTCGCCTCCCTCACACTAGATACTCGCCTCCCTCACACTAGATACTCGCCTCCCTCACACTAGATACTCGCCTCCCTCACACTAGATACTCGCCTCCCTCACACTAGATACTCGCCTCCCTCACACTAGATACTCGCCTCCCTCACACTAAATACTCGCCTCCCTCACACTAGATACTTGGCTGCCTCACACTAGATACTCGCCTCCCTCACACTAGATACTCGCCTCCCTCACACTAGATACTCGCCTCTCTCACACTAGATACTCGCCCCCCTCACACTAGATACTCGCCTCCCTCACACTAGATACTCGCCCCCTTCACACTAGATACTCGCCTCCCTCACACTAGATACTCGCCTCTCACACTAGATACTCGCCTCCCTCACACTAGATACTCGCCTCCCTCACACTAGATACTCGCCTCCCTCACACTAGATACTCGCCCCCCTCACACTAGATACTCGCCTCCCTCACACTAGATACTCGCCTCCCTCACACTAGATACTCGCCTCCCTCACACTAGATACTCGCCTCCCTCACACTAGATACTCGCCTCTCTCACACTAGATACTCGCCCCCCTCACACTAGATACTCGCCTCCCTCACACTAGATACTCGCCCCCTTCACACTAGATACTCGCCTCCCTCACACTAGATACTCGCCTCTCACACTAGATACTCGCCTCCCTCACACTAGATACTCGCCTCCCTCACACTAGATACTCGCCTCCCTCACACTAGATACTCGCCTCCCTCACACTAGATACTCGCCTCCCTCACACTAGATACTCGCCTCCCTCACACTAGATACTCGCCTCCCTCACACTAGATACTCGCCCCCCTCACACTAAATACTCGCCTCCCTCACACTAGATAATCGCCTCCCTCACACTAGATACTCGCCTCCCTCACACTAGATACTCGCCTCCCTCACACTAGATACTCGCCTCTCTCACACTAGATACTCGCCCCCTCACACTAGATACTCGCCTCCCTCACACTACAGTAGATGCTCGCCCCCTTCACACTAGATACTCGCCTCCCTCACACTAGATACTCGCCTCTCACACTAGATACTCGCCTCCCTCACACTAGATACTCGCCTCCCTCACACTAGATACTCGCCTCTCACACTAGATACTCGCCTCCCTCACACTAGATACTCGCCTCTCACACTAGATACTCGCCTCCCTCACACTAGATACTCGCCTCTCACACTAGATACTCGCCCCCTCACACTAGATACTCGCCTCCCTCACACTAGATACTCGCCCCCTCACACTAGATACTCGCCTCCCTCACACTAGATACTCGCCTCCCTCACACTAGATACTCGCCTCTCACACTAGATACTCGCCTCCCTCACACTAGATACTCGCCTCTCACACTAGATACTCGCCTCTCACACTAGATACTCGCCTCCCTCACACTAGATACTCGCCTCTCACACTAGATACTCGCCTCTCACACTAGATACTCGCCTCCCTCACACTAGATACTCGCCTCTCACACTAGATACTCGCCTCCCTCACACTAGATACTCGCCTCTCACACTAGATACTCGCCTCCCTCACACTAGATACTCGCCTCTCACACTAGATACTCGCCTCTCACACTAGATACTCGCCTCCCTCACACTAGATACTCGCCTCCCTCACACTAGATACTCGCCTCTCACACTAGATACTCGCCTCCCTCACACTAGATACTCGCCTCCCTCACACTAGATCCTCCCCCCCCCCCAACTCACCAGTTCAACAACCTCGTTTAGAAGTCTTTTCCTAGTTCTGATTTGTTTTCCTTGTTTTAGTTTTTGTTTCGTTTGGTTTTTCTCTTGTCGCTTTCTTTACTTGTGCGTTATTCTCTCTTTTATTTCATCTCCTCTTTCTTTGGTCCTTGACATACAAAAGAGGAAGTGGAATAGGAGTGATAAACAAAGCGAGATTCCTTTTTTTTGGCTTGTGTGTTTTATTGTGTCTCTTCGTCTGTCTGTGTGTTTATTTTTTCGTTTGTTTGAATGCCTTTTTTTATATTCTGTTTGTGTGTGTTTTTCTTTATCCCTATTTGTGTTCCTTCCGTGTGTTCATTCGTGTCTTTCTCTCTCCTTTCTTGTGTGTTTTATCATCTTTCTATGTCTCTTCGTTTATTTTATGTTTGTTTACTTTTTTCTGTTTATTCCCTTGTGTGTATATTCCTATTAAACCACAGTACAGGACCCCATTAAGGTCTCTAAAATTAAGTACAGATCAAAATAGAAAATTAATATCACTTAACTTACAATTTATCACACCGTATGATCCCTTATAAAACTCCTTCAGTGTGGAACATTACTATTAAACAACATCAATAACAAACTCTTGACCCTCATTAAAATTCACGAAAGGTGCCACAAAAAAGTCATATTTATTGGTAATTATTGAAAGAGAAGCATAAATCCTGCGTCCTTGCTTTTAGTTAAACAAACACGCAAAACGGGGGCAGATAAGTGGAAGTAATTGGAACAAACACGGTAATGTGTGTGTGTGTGTGTGTGTGTGTGTGTGTGTGTGTGTGTGTGTGTGCTGAAGTTGGACTGACTACTAATCAACGATGGGAAAAAAACAACACACGGAATGGCTGATTGAAAACATCGGTGCAAATATATGTGATTAATATTGTACACTTCACTTACAACTGGGTATATCAATGATAAGTAAATATGATCAGTGATATACGTACAAACGCACATTAACGGTGTGTGTGTGTGTGTGTGTGTGTGTGTGTGTGTGGTTTTCTGTAACATAAGGAAAGTTAAAGACAGAGAAAGAGTAAACAGAGAAAAATTCTGATAAAGTCAGAGATCGAAAGAAAAACAAAGAGAGAGAGAGAGAGAGAGAGAGAGAGAGAGAGACCTAAACATGGTATCACCTGAAACTTCTGAATTATTCCAACCGGAAATCCCACTTAACCTTCTCGAACGTAAGCTTATTTCAAAATATTCAGAAGCTAAAAGTCACCTCCCCCCCCCCCCCTGTGCTAAGCCTCAGCTAACACGCTCGATATACTGCGTTATAGAAACACGTTCATATATTACAAAGATGTCTGTATACGATTCTTCTGCCCCCTTGTGGTAGTGGTGGTGTTGAACTTCGTGCTTGTGATGGTGTTCAGACTCATGCAAAACTACACACAAACACACACATACACACAGCAAACACACAAACACACAAAACACACAAACACACACAACAAACACAACAAACACACAAACACACAACAAACACACACAAACACAACAAACAACAAACACACACAAACACAACAAACAACAAACACACAACAAACACACACAAGCACACAACAAACGCACAACAAACACACAAACACAACAAACGCACAATAAACACACACAAACACACACAAACACACAACAGACACACAACAAACATACAAGCACACAACAAACACAGAAACACACAGAAACACACACAAACACACACAAACACACAACAAACACACACAAGCACACAACAAACACACACATACACAACAAACACAAAATAAACACACACAAACATACAAACATACAACAAACACACACAACACACACAAACACACAACAAACACTTACAACACACAACAAACACCACTATACGAATTCTATCCCTATTTCTAGTTCTTCTCCAAGTGTCTTTTCGTTTCTCTTTCTCATCATTACGAAAAGAACAGCATAAAAACACCAACGTTAAAAACAGGAGAGAGAGAATGATGTGAACTAGAGGAGACGAGGAGAGAAAAACAGTGAAGAGGAGAGGAGAGAAAATTCAGATCAATGTATTTTATTTTTATCTCGGGGTGGTGAGGATGGTGGATGATGTGGAGGTGGTGTGGATGATGTGTGGATGATATGGAGGTGGTGAGGATGATGTGGAGGTGGTGTGGATGATGTGGAGGTGGTCTGGATGGTGTGGAGATGGTGTGGAGGGGGTGTGGATGGTGTGGAGGGGGTGAGGATGGTGTGGAGGTGGTGTGGATGATGTGGAGGTGGTGTGGATGTTGTGGAGGTGGTGAAGATGATGTGGAAGTGGTGTGGATGGTGTGGAGGTGGTGTGGATGGTGTGGAGGGGGTGTGGATGGTGTGGAGGGGGTGAGGATGGTGTGGAGGTGGTGTGGATGATGTGGAGGTGGTGTGGATGTGGTGAAGATGATGTGGAAGTGGTGTGGATGGTGTGAAGGTGGTGTGGATGATGTGGAGGTGGTGTGGGTGGTGTGGGGGGGCGTGGATGGTGTGGAGGTGGTGTGGATGGTGTGGAGGTGGTGTGGATGGTGTGGAGGTGGTGTGGATGGTGTGGAGGTGGTGTGGATGATGTGGAAGTGGTGTGGATGATGTGGAGGTGGTGTGGATGATGTGGAGGTGGTGTGGATGACATGGAAGTGTTGAGGATGGTGTGGAAGTGGTGTGGATGATATGGAGGTGGTGTGGATGATGTGGAAGTGGTGTGGATGATGTGGAGGTGGTGAGGATGGTGTGGAGGTGGTGTGGATGATGTGGCGGTGGTGTGGATGGTGTGGAGGTGGTGAGGGTGGTGTGCAGGTGGTGTGGATGATGTGGAGGTGGTGTGGATGATGTGGAGGTGGTGTGGATGGTGTGGAGGTGGTGTGGATGGTGTGGAGGTGGTGTGGATGATGTGGAGGTGGTGTGGATGATGTGGAGGTGGTGTGGATGATGTGGAGGTAGTGTGGATGATGTGGATGTGGTGTGGATGGTGTGGAGGTGGTGTGGATGATGTGGAGGTGGTGTGGATGATGTGGAGGTGGTGTGGATGATGTGGAGGTGGTGTGGATGATGTGGAAGTGGTGTGGATGGTGTGGAAGTGGTGTGGATTATGTAGAGGTGATGATGCCGTGGAAGGATGAATGGATTGAGGTATGGATGGGTGAATCAATGACTGGATAGTGGGAAGGGCTAAATGGTTGGATGGATGAGTGGATAAAGGGTGGATGAATGGGTGGATGAAAGGTTAGTGTGGTTATATAGATGGATGGTCAGATGGATATATGGGTCAAAAACTAAAGAAAAAATATTACCTCCACATAAACCGGAAGAAAAATGTATAGTTTAAACTTTCATTTATTTTGCATTTCAAAATATATAAAATTTGGAAGGGAAAAGAAATAAAAATTAATATCACATCTCTATAACACTTGAAGTCACCATGTTTGTTTATTTTTAAGGGGGGAGGAGGTTGGAGGGGGCCTCTCTGCGTCTCACAATTCTGATGCAGAGAAATGATTGAGAGA
Organism: Homarus gammarus; assembly: GCA_958450375.1. NCBI lineage: Eukaryota > Metazoa > Arthropoda > Malacostraca > Decapoda > Nephropidae > Homarus > Homarus gammarus. Next base: position 1,261,719 of record CAUDMG010002285.1, on the reverse strand, counting down.
GAGAGAGAGAGAGAGAGAAAGGAGTCAGATAGAGAGAGAGAGGAGTCAGAGATAGAGAGAGAGAGAAAGAGGAGTCAGATAGAGAGAGGGAGAAAGGAGTCAGAGATAGAAGTTCCGTCCACTGACTCACTGTATCCACTTTAGTCCATCCACTCCTCTCCTCTACTCAATCCATCACTGTCAACCTGGAAGATTTGTTGCCACACCTGGGATTACAAACACTCAAACGGACACACACACACACACACACACACACAAAAAAAAAAACATTCACACACACACGTATGCAAACACAGACATACAGTAGACACGTACACAGAGAGAAGAATGAGTGTGTGAGAGATGGATTTAAAGAAATTTTGGCTGAGTTACAAAAGGAGAGAGAGAGAGAGAGAGAGAGAGAGAGAGAGAGAGAGAGAGAGAGAGAGAGATTTAAGCTTAATAAAGATAGAAATTAAACTTGATAGAGAGAAAAATTAAGCTTGATAGAAAAACTAAGCTTAATAGAAAGATAAAACAAAGATTAAGCTTAGGAGAGAAAGACATACATACAGTAACATCAAAGTAATATATAGGAATTCCTTGGGATCGAAACATGCATCTTTAGTCCAGGATATGAACACCGTATCCACTCAACCACGGCATACCCCACCTCCCCCAACCTACCCCCAACCTCCCCCCAACCTCCTCCCCCCACCAAAAAAGAGAGAGGGGTGGGGGAAGGTATTAAGAGAAAAATTAGGAATAAAAAGAGAATGAGGAGGAGAATAACATAGCCTTCCATTCCACGTTTCACTCACCCTAGATGAGTCTTTGCTTAAGGTGTTAATATGAGAATATATGTGTGGGGGGAAAAAAGGTGTTTTAAGTTTTTATCTAGTGTGGGTGAGGCTCTGTGTGGGTGAGGCTCTGTGTGGGTGAGGCTCTGTGTGGGTGAGGCTGTGTGTGTGTGTGTGTGTGTGTGTTTTAATTATTATTTTTTTTTTGGTGTTTTATTTGTAGTTATATATGAAGAAAAACTATCGACAAATATTATCTCTTTGCCACTGTTATTGTGAATGACGACTGGATCCCTGTAGCTGACTGTAGATGGCTCTGTAGGTGGATTCAAAGGCGGCTCTGTAGGTGGCTATGTAGGTGGCGCTGTAGTTGGCTCTGTAGGTGGCGCTGTAGGTAACTGTGGGTGGCTCTGTAGGTGGCGCTGTAGGTGGCGCTGTAGGTGGCTCCGTAGGTGGCTTCAAAGGCGGCTCTGTAGGTGGCTCTGTAGGTGGCTCTGTTGGTGGCACTGGTGGCTCCCGACCCTTGACCCAGATGGTCCACTAACAAGTGATGCAGGTAGTTTATAGCGAGGTGGTAACTGTTATAGCTCTCTCTCTCTCTCTCTCTCTCTCTCTCTCTCTCTCTCTCTCTCTCTCTCTCTCTCTCTCTCTCTCACTCTCTCTCTCTCTCTTCTTCCCTTTCCCTACTTTTCTCTGTAGATGCCCTCCATCCTTTCCTCTTCCCCTACTCTCTGCCCACCTCCTCCTTTCCCATCTCTCTCCCTCTTCCCTATACCTTATCTACCCCTTCCTCTCCACTCTTCCCCATTACCTCTTTCTTTACCTTTTCTACCCCTCCCTTCCATCCTTCCCTTCTCCTCCCTCTCCCATTCCCCCCTCCCTTACACTCTCCCTCTCTCGCCCACTCCCATTCTCCCTCTCCTACTCCTCACCTCCCTCTCTCACCCCCTCCCACTCCCCCTCCCCCAGACTCTCCTTCTCCCTCCCCCTCCCATTCTCCCCTCTCCCTCTCTTCCCTCTCTCTTCCCTCTCTCCAGGAACATAGGGGACGGCATCATCCAGTCATAGTGGGACTTTTATCGAGATGAACCTCAAAAATTTCATCTTTTCTGTCAGGCGAGGTAACAAGACCTCTCACTTAAGTGTCGCCCCTCACCAAGCGCTCTCTCTCTCTCTCTCTCTCTCTCTCTCTCTCTCTCTCTCTCTCTCTCTCTCTCTCTCTCTCTCTCTCTCTCTCTCTCTCTCTCTCGTATTTTACTGTAGTACTTGAGTCGATGATAATAGTTTTCAATATCACTCTCTAATTTAAAGACTTATATTTCTCATTACAATACTATGGGTCTATGGGTACATATATAACACTCCTAAACTCACATATAGGAGTACATATTTAACACCAATAAACTAACATGTATCAGAATATTTTTATCACAATATTAGACCCATATAGAATAATCAGGTAAACATAATAACAGAAGCTTTAAGTATTAACATAACAATATAATTATGAAAGAGTACACAAGAGACATGGGCTATGTAGCCTTACCTGTGGCTCCTGAAAGGGTGGGAAAAAGAGTAAATATAAGTGAAACTATTATGGATAATTAATTACTAATATATTGAGTTTCGTCTTGGTGAATGTCTTATGAGCGGGGGGGTGTGTGTGTCTGTCGGTAAAAAATAAATTTAAGAAATTTTAAGTATTTTTTCTGGGTCTCGGGTGAGCTCAGAGGCCCAACCAGTTTAATTAAGGCAATTTAAAATGTAAATTAAAAGACAGAGATGATAAAAGGTGAAAGGTTGTGAAAGAGGAGGAAAAGATCTCCAAAAGAAAATGAGAGAAAAGGAAGATTTACAAAATTTGCTGACAAAGTGTAAGTTAGCAGAGCATCACACTACCTAGAAATTGAATTTAAATGCAAACTCCTCAGTCTCATATATCACGAAATTGTGTTGAGTTACAGGAGGCGAGACGGCAGAGGTGATGTGCGGGTTATGCATACATGAATGGGAAACAAAGTAAATGTAACAATACATATTCTCCTGCGAGCTATGATCATGGCTAGCCCGCACCTCTGTTATGTGAATGTAAGATGAAACAGACACGTTCTCTCTCACCATGCACACAACTACGCCTGCATTAATGTGGCTTCGCATACCGCTCCATATGTATACTACAGCCCGTCACCTTCACAGTCACCGTCAGGGACACAATGCCGCTATCTGTCGCTACTAAACGGTGCTACACGACGTGGCTGTGTTTTGTCCTTCAGCTGCTGGGGACTACACCACCAATTGACACCCTTCTCTGTTGTCACTCTGGCAGGAGGTGTTGTCGCTGGGGTGTAAGGTGTTATCACTGGGGTGAGATGTGTTGTCTCTAGGGTGTGGGGTGTTGTCATGTGCGTCAGAGGTGTCGTCACTGTCGTTGGAGATGTTGTCACTGTGATGGGAGGTGTTGTCACCCATACAGTTACTGGGGTTAGGAGACAATCTGTTTCCTTAAGGTTCTGTGTAAGGTTGTGTTGTTGTTGGTGCTGCTTCATCCTCAACTAACCATCTCGTCCCCAGCACGCCAGGGTGTGGTCATCTGTAGGAGTGGCGGCGGCAGCAGTTATTGCCGAAGCTGTAATATAGAAGCCACCTGCTGCTGGCAGCGTCTAGTCGGCCATCACATGACCATCAACTGGAGTGAAGGAGGTAGCTGAAGTCGTCGCACATAGCTCAGAGGCTCTACATGAAGACATTTCCAGATCTTCCACTACCCGCATCTGGCTCCCCGGGGGGTCACAAGGCCTCACGTGCCTCGCCTACCTCACACATGCTCACTCGACCACCACGACGTCTGATCACGGCGTCTTCAAGAACGTCTGGTGGGGAATCTTGAAACTCCATCAGATCCCTGCTGACGCTATTTCACTGATTTGTTTTCAAACTGTATTGTTACTGAGGATTCTACCAACACACATTGTGTTAACATTCACGTATGTAAATTTAGGTAGCTCCTTTGGCTTCAGCTGCTCGTGCATGACGCTCACTATTACATCCACACACAACTCGATATGCTTGTGTTGGGTCTACCTCCCCCTGGAGCTCAGACAGTCAGGTCACGAATCACAAGAGTAGGGGTCAAGTGCTCCACCTGACCGCACCCTTCTCAGTACACAGGTGGAGGCAACCAGGAGACGTATAGGATAGATCATCGTATAAGACAGGCATTCTTATACATAGAAGATAGAATAACGGAAGGAAGGACTAATGTCTTCTGGCCGCCGTATCTCAAATCCTTATAGCACTCAGCCTCTACCATGAGAGTCACGACGTATTGAAATAGTTTCTTAATTACTGCAGACCGCGTCAAGTATACTTCATGGTCTCAATTAGTGATATCTGTAGAGTGTTCCTTAAAAATGTACGGAGACCAGCACAGCTCACATTTCATTGCTCTCTCTCTCTCTCTCTCTCTCTCTCTCTCTCTCTCTCTCTCTCTCTCTCTCTCTCTCTCTCTCTCTCTCTCTCTCTCTCTCTCACACACACAGTATAGTCTCAAAGTTTCAACGTCAAGATAATCGGATCAGGACGTCCATCGTTCGGGAGGCACAGACCACTACAGGATGCCCCTCACTCTAAGACCAAAATCCAGCCAAGTCTCCCCTAATGAGACAGAAAGCGAATAGAACACGAGATGTTATCATGCTAGAAAATGTGATGTCATTATCAGAAAATGAGACATCAAGAATGAAAGAAAATGAAGTGTTAAACAAAGAGAAAAATCAAACATTACACTGATGGAAAACGAAATGTGGAGACCAACAGAAAACGACACGTGAACACCAACAGAAAACGACACGTGAAGGCCAACAGAAAACGACACGTGAACACCAACAGAAAACGACACGTGAACACCAACAGAAAACGACACGTGAAGACCAACAGAAAACGACACGTGAAGACCAACAGAAAACAGTGATGCGGATAGAGAGTCACCACCAATCACCTATCTCCAGGGAGCCAATAGCAGCCTTATTTACACATTGGTACCTGAAGCGGAGTGTACGTAGTGTAGTGTGACCAGGAGGAATGATGGAACGAGTCTGGTCCCAATAGTGGCATTCACTGACAACATTGGATGAGGAACATTGCATCCAATTCCACTTACATTGTTGTCATTGTATTCCTGCCACCACTTATACGAAATAGACACGTATGGATAACTATAATCTTTTGATGGTATAATTCGTGTCAGATTATAGAACGAGATTATTATATTCATTGTTTTTAAAGGTTATTCATAGTGAGAGGGAAATAGTGTTAGAAAAATGGACAAGAAAGAATAAGAGAGAAAGGGAGAAATTGAAAGACAGAGAAAGAGTAAGATAACAAGCAAGAAAGTAAGAGAAAAGGGGGAAAATCAAAAGAGAAAAGAAGAATGAGTGAGAAAAGAAAATGAGAGATAAAAGAGAGAGAGAAAGCTCGAGGGAAAAGAAGATGACGAGAGAAAGGGAGAGGTAAAAGAGACCGAGAGAATGAGATAGAACAACAGAGAGAGAGAGAGAGAGAGAGAGAGAGAGAGAGAGAGAGAGAGAGAGAGAGCAATATGTACATCACACCTCCTTCTACAGCCATTAGCGCGGGGAGTAACCTTACCATTAGGGGTTTGCTGCTACAGTACTCTACCTCACAGCCACCACGCTAATGGACACATTCACACACACACACACACACACACACACACACACTGACAAACGACATCAATTCTGTAGTGTGTTAAAGAAAAACTAAGAAATGTGTCTCTTTACGCCTCTACCATCTGTCCATTGAGAACACCCATCCATATCGTCTGACCAGCCACAGTTTTATTCATTTTGCCAGAGATGTTGTGGTGTACTGTTATGGTGGTATGGATGTGGATATTTTGATTAGTGTTGTGGTGTGGATGTGGTTATTCTGATTAGTGTTGCGGTGGTGTGGATGTGGTTATTCTGATTAGTGTTGTGGTGTGGATGTGGTTATTCTGATTAGTGTTGTGGTGGTGTGGATGTGGTTATTCTGATTAGTGTTGTGGTGTGGATGTGGTTATTCTGATTAGTGTTGCGGTGGTGTGGATGTGGTTATTCTGATTAGTGTTGTGGTGTGGATGTGGTTATTCTGATTAGTGTTGTGGTGGTGTGGATGTGGTTATTCTGATTAGTGTTGTGGTGGTGTGGATGTGGTTATTCTGATTAGTGTGGTGGTGTGGATGTGGTTATTCTGATTAGTGTTGTGGTGTGGATGTGATTATTCTGATTAGTGTTGTGGTGGTGTGGATGTGGATAAGAACATAAGAACATAAGAATGGAGGAAACTGCAGCGGGCCTATTAGCCTATACTGGGCAGTCCCGTTTACACCCAACCCCTATTGCTCATATAAGCATCCAACCTATGTTTGAAGCTATTCAGCGTATTCGAGTTAATGATGATATTTGGTAACTTGTTCCATTCATCCACTACTCTGTTTCCAAACCAGTGTTTTCCTATTTCCCGCCTAAATCTAAATTTGTCTAATTTAAAACCATTGTTACGAGTTCGCTCCTGGTTGGATAGTTTGAGTACCTTTGTAATGTCCCCTTTGTTTAGCCCTGCCTTCCACTTATACACCTCTATCAGGTCGCCCCTCGCTCTACGTCTCTCGAGGGAGTGCAAATTAAGATGCTTTAACCTGTCTCTATACTCAAGGTTCCTAATGCCCGGGATTAGTCTTGTCATTCTCCTCTGGATTCTTTCCAAGGATTCTATATCCATTCTGTAATACGGTGACCAGAACTGAACTGCGTAATCCAGGTGTGGTCTCACAAGAGCAAGATACAGTTTTAGGATGACCTCGCTAGTCTTGTAACTAACACTCCTTCTTATGAACCCAAGTACTTTATTAGCCTTGTTACGAGCAAAAACACATTGTTTACTTGGCTTAAGGTTCCTACTTATCATTACTCCTAAATCTCTCTCGCAGTCGGATTTCTCTATGGCATCGTTGTTCATCTGGCATCTGGTTTCCCTGTTTACATCTCCTATACTGAGTACTTTACATTTGTCTAAGTTGAATTTCATTTGCCATTTTTCAGACCATTCGAAAAATTTGTTTAGATCTTCCTGTAGTTTTGCTGAGTCCTCGTCGGATTTAATAACACGTCCTAGTTTAGTATCATCAGCAAATTTACTTATGTTGCTGTCTATGCCGATATCTATGTCGTTTATGTATATAATAAATAATAATGGTCCAAGTACTGAGCCTTGGGGAACTCCACTTGTGACGTTGCTCCAATGGGACTTAGTGCCGTTAATGCTCACTCCCTGTTTCCTGTCCTGTAACCACGCCCTAATCCATTTAAGGATGTTACCTTTGATGCCATGAGCTTCTACCTTTCGAATTAGTCTTTCGTGGGGGACTCTGTCGAAGGCTTTGCTAAAGTCGAGATATACCACATCATAATTGTGGTGGTGTGGATGTGGGTTTGGTTTTTCTGAGTGATGTCCTGTGAGTTATGGTTTTTAATTAGTGATATGATTACCACAGATCAATTAGGAAAACATAACATCATCTACCTAACCTATCCTAACCTATCCTAACCTAACCTAACCTGACCTGACCTGACCTGACCTAACCTAACTTAATCTTTGTGCCTGAATGTTTTTGAATGTGACCTATGAGCACAATGTTAACGTCGCTCATTGGAATATCACTGAGGGGACATTTCAGCCTTCTGCCTTCACCTCGCTGACATTTTATTCACATTTATCTCAAATTTATCGTAAAATGTTGTTTGTCGTTATTTGTTTGTTCTTTATCGATGTTCTTTTTGTTTTACTGTTGTTTACGTTAATGCGAATTTACTAGGTAGCCTCTCTCTCTCTCTCTCTCTCTCTCTCTCTCTCTCTCTCTCTCTCTCTCTCTCTCTCTCTCTCTCTCTCTCTCTCTCTCTCTCTCTCTCTCTCTCTCTCTCTCTTTGTTTCCTATACATGCTGTCCCATCTCTTTCCTCTCTCTCTCTCTCTTGCTCATTGTTCTGTTCTTCTTTCCATTTCCTGTCTTCCTTGTGGCATCCATCTCCCAAGTGTATCCATCTCCCAAGTGTATCCATTTCTCAAGTGCATCCATTTCTCAAGTGCATCCATCTCTCAAACCACACAGTGTTGTCCTCTTATTCAGCTCAAGACGTCGGTTAATGGTAGAACAATCCGTCACTTTCCTTTTATAGATGACAAAAGCAAAGCAACTCAACTTATGAAAGGTGCACAGTATCTATAAACTCCCGGATCTTAATGCCACAATAGTACCTGCAGATGTTTCTATAAACGACTGAATCCAAACAAACCAATACCCACAGATGGTTGTATAAACGACTGAATACAAAGAACCCATTATTTTGAGGTGTTTCTATAAACGAATGAATCTAGACGGTCCAATAATTACGGCTGTGTTTATAACTGACAGGAACCAAACAATTTACTCTGATACTTTCAAACTAAACACACACACACACACAGACACACACACACACACACGCACCTCGAGAGAAGATCAAGGAAAGTGATGCCGGTTTAAGTAGCTGTAGTTGAGACTCAGATATACGCAGACATACACTCCATGATTGATAAGTCGTATGTGATGTGGGTTTTATGTGGACCTGGGGAAGGGAATACGTGGAGCAGGAGGTGGGGGGGGGGGGAATGTGGGAGGAAAGGGGAGGGAAGGAGGAGAGGAGAATTGGGCAAGGAAGAGGAAGAGGAGATAGGGAAAAGAATGGAAGAGGTAATGAGAATTGAAAGGACAGGAAGAAAGAGGGAAGACAAGAGAAACGGGAGAGGGAACGTAACGGAAGAGATAAGAGGAAGAAAGGGGTAAGGAAGGAGGTAGGAGGAGAGAGAGAGAGAGAATGAAGGAAGCAAAGTCCCAGATAGGGGAAGCCATGAGTCTTAGTCTTGGAAAATGTGTTAGTTGTTCTTCCCCTGTGTTCCCTCCTCGCCTTCCTCCTCCTCCTCCTCTTCTTCTTCCTCCTCTTCTTCTTCCTCCTCCCCCTCCTCCTCTTCTTCCTCCTCATCCTCCTCTTCCTCTTCATTCTGGTCCTCCTCTCCCGTCACCTTACCCCTCCTCTTCTTCCTTCTCGTCCTCCATCCTCACTTCTTTTTCTCTCTCACCCTCCTCCTCCCACCCTCATGCGCTGTCTCCCTTGAGTTTGTGTGGACATAAAAATGGAAGCTGAAAATAACATCGATTTCGCACTGAAACTCTTACGAACTTATAAATATTATGTATGTATGTATGTATGTATGTATGTATGTATGTATGGATATCACTTCTCGTCTTTATGTTTGCCTACTCTCTCTCTCTCTCTCTCTCTCTCTCTCTCTCTCTCTCTCTCTCTCTCTCTCTCTCTCTCTCTCTCTCTCTCTCTCTCTCTCTCTATGAGGCAGAGGGTGGCGGCGGTTCATCAGATAATGTGTGAATGTATGTTCCGCGTCAGGGTTTTAAATACTCGCATAATTCCTCGGGTCTTCTCTCGCCTGCTGGAGATAAGGAGGAAAATACCGCCTTCCTGAACCAAGGTATTTGTGCAGATAAGACACTAAATTCTGTGCCAGACGAGGAAGAGGAAGGAGAGGAGGAGAACGGGGCATTTACATACATAGATGATCACACACACACACACACACACACACACACACACACACACACACACACACACACACACTCGGATAGGGAAACAGGGAAACAGGCAGACAGATATAGATTGAGATAACTAGACAGACACAGAAAGACAGTCAGATAGAGAGAGAGAGAGACAGACAGACAGACAGACAGACAGACCGTTAGACTGATTTAAAGATTTATTTGTCTGTGTCTGTTTGTGTGTTTGTCAGTGTGTATATGTGTTCGTCTGTGTTCGGTGTGTGCTTGTGTGGTTGTCTGTGTCTGTATTTGTGTGTGTGTGTGAATGCCTGTGTGCGAGTCTCATAAAATCATTTCCGATAAATTGGTTAGATTTCACGTTGATGATGGCGATTTGTGGGGAAATAAGGAGATATATCAGTGCTGGAGAGGTCTGTTCCTGCCCCACTTGTGACGTCATTCAGTAAATAGTGCTCGACGTCACTCAGTGGATAGTAATGCATGACGTCACTCAGTGGATAGTAATGCATGACGTCACTCAGTGGATAGTAATGCATGACGTCACTCAGTGGATAGTAATGCATATGACGTAACTCAATAAAGAGCAACGTATGGTCACTTAGAAAGATAACAGCAATAGTGGCCAGTGAACAATAGCGTATGACGTCATTCCTTAAATAACCCCCAAAAGGTGACACAGATTACCTTCATCACCAGGATAGGTTGTGGTGAGGCAGGCGGCTTGGTGTAGCGTGGAGGCGGAGGAGCTGCTGGTCTTAGCCACACACCAGGCTGAGGTTAATTAAGTTACTCTTCGGCTCTGGAGAAGGTCGAGGTAGTCCCCTGGGGAGGACCCGCTGCTAAGGAGACACACTCGCCTTGTGTACTAAGGGGAACCCGACCGCAGGGAGAGGTAGGGAGCCGTTCACCCAGAAGTTGATAAGAGCAGGGTGAGACAGGGGGACACACTGAGGAGGTTGGTAGTAGGGTGATGCTAACACAGACACAACTCCTTTAACCAGAACATTAAAGGTACATACAGTGTTGTATGATATTAACGAAGCTGAACCTTTTGAGGGCTGGAACTCTCTTGACAAAAACGCCTCATAAAATACACCTAGATTGAACTATTTACTTATTTCTTAATACATAAAAAAATGAAATTGGGTTATATTCATTAACACGATAATAATAATAATAATAATAATAATAAACGGTTTATTAATAGAGTTGCAATCGGTGGCTGAAAATATACAAACTTACATTAGATTTAAACATAATAATATACGTTCAATACATTTACAGGGCTGTTCATTACATAAATCAGGAGCTGTTTAATATTTTAACAATAGATAGGATGGCGCTATTCATTGTGTGTGTGTGTGTGTGTGTGAGTGTGTGCGTGTGTGTGTGTGTGTGTGTGTGTTTTAACATGTTGTATAGCTTTTTCCAGTAATGTTTAATGACTAAGTTGTTGAAGATGAAAGAGAAGACGGAAGGAAGGAGGATAAGAGACTAGGCTGTGAGGTTCAAGGTCCATTGATTCTCCTCAGAAGGCGGCCAAGAGCTAGACGACTCAGTAATCATCAGCATCAGAGGCTGGATCATCCCCTCATTAGTGGACCTAGACCGACCACTGGCTGTTAATATTAAGGCGAGAGGACTCTTGAGGTACCTGGCCGCAGCAGACTCTCAGGGTACACGGTGATGGAGAGATAATGACTGTCTCCGAGAAGTACAACCCGAGGAGCCTCTGGGGTATATGACAACAGCTTAAATGTACGACACTCATCTCACCGTCACGGCTGATGGAGAGATAATGAAGGTCTCGGAGAAGCACAGCCCCTGGGAGTCTCTGAGGTATATGACAACGGCTTACCATGACACTCATCTCGCCGTCTTAGCGACAAAAATAAGAGTTTAAGTCTATTTAGTGCTTTAGCTGTCCTGTCTCGTTGGTCTTCAAGCTGCTGGAGGATGGATGAGCTCTCGAGGATAAACGTCAAGTGGGTGAAGCTCATTCTGCGGCGGAAGAAGAACATCCAGTGAAGGTGTAAAAGATATAACAGTTACCTCAGCGTCTCTGTGTCCTTCAGGTTAATGGAGACACTCCCTCTCAAACACGCACTAACGCAGGAGCCCGACAGCTGTGCCAACAACAGGGTTCTTTGACGCCGCGAACATGAGGGTGATATATTTTTCCCCGAAGGATCAGAATTACGAATGAAGTCTTCAATGAAAGCTTTTGAGGCACCTTCATTGACAGTTCATTTATGATGTGGACTGTGTGTTGGCCAGCACTTGGGAAACTACAAGACTGCTTAAACAAGACTTATAAAATATGCACAATCACCTTAATACGAGTACCTCCGGGTGCTGTAATTTATTAAAAACACAAAAGAAAATTCGTTATTTCGACGATATGTCAACCAGGCAACGAGGCTTTCTTAATGCCAAAAAATCAGGCGACATATTCCCCAAACCAGAGACTCAAACATCGCTAGTACCGTTAATTGTGAAGCTGAATTGGCAAGAACTAAACCCAGACTTTTTTTTAATGGGGAAACTGATTCAAGGAGACTGTGTACCTGCCTGACATTTCCAATTAGAAAAATCTGAGTGGCGGTGGACGGAGAATATGAGGCAACGTTAATATTGGAAGCTCTCCATCAGTGACCCGTTATGCCAGACACACACACACACACACACACGTATGTGTTGATTCGAGACCTCGCTTGTTGATGTGAATGATTCGTTTTTGTAAATTGTGTACATATTATAAGGTATTTAAAGGAATGAAGTACTTATAGTACAGGAGATGCATCGTAAAGCTAAAATAACAATAGTGGTAGTTAAGAAAGATCATAGATTGTGTTAATAATGCATAATTGCTGCGTCACTGTTCCAAACTACTTGTAAGTGGTTGACCGGATTCCCATTTTCCTAGATGCGAGGATTAGTAAGGCAAAGCACGACGCCACGCAGTCAGCTCATCCTCAGACCGTGTTAATTCTACCCTTCTTCATGAACGGATTGGCTATCGACTGCACCACTGACGGCCCTACTATACAACCTTGTGGTGAAGTAGCCTCTGTTATAATGGGATTGTGTTATTTTGTTCTCGATCGTTTATGTAAGATTATTTGTTACTCCTGTCTCGGCCTTCATTCCCGCTTATATTGTGTTAAGGTGGTGTAATGGTAACGTTAGCTGGGGAAGAGGTTCAAGTTACTTTATCTTATTTGTTAATTACCTGTTTTCTATCGTGTAATTAGTATAGAGTAACATTTTCACCGTGTTGTGGTTAAAACACTAGATCTTCCCTGAGGGTATATTGTTTACTCTGTCAACTTGGGGAAACGGGAAGAAAGACATTTACTACAGTTCAGTTCCTAGCAAAGTTTAATTAGTGTCACAGCTTCTCTCTCTCTCTCTCTCTCTCTCTCTCTCTCTCTCTCTCTCTCTCTCTCTCTCTCTCTCTCTCTCTCTCACACACTCAGATCCCCCTCTCCTTTCTCACTTAAACCGGGAATGGTGGTGGTGTAAAGTTTCTCCCGATAACTGAGCTTGATCTTACCGAGAAAGCATTACTGGTACTGACTTGAGAGATTACCTGAAGATTAATCACTCTTGCTTATTTTACCTAACCTCACCTAACCTAACCTAACCTAACCTAACCTAACCTAACCTAACCAAACAGAATACTTTTCCTGAATTTATGAGGTGACTGACCGTAATTGTTGAGTACCGGATGTTGAGAGGAAGGGAGAGGGTAGGAGAGAGAGAGAAAGATAATGAGAAAGGAAGAGGGAGGGAAGAAGAGTGGAAGAAATAGAAGAAGAAGAAAATGAGAGGAATAAATGGTAGGAGACAAAGAAGAGAGGAAGGGAAAGGGAAGTTGAGAGGGAGAGATTGAGGAAGAGAATTAATTAGGGAGAAATAAAAGAAGAGAATAATAGCAGAAAGGGAGATGAAGGCAGAAGATGAGAAAGGGTAGGAAGGTGTGTTAAGTAGAGAGAGAGATCGAAAGAAAGAGAATGAAAGAAAAAGAAAGAAAGAAAGAAAGTAGTAAACAAAAGAAATAGAAAATGAGAGAAAGAAAAAATAAAATAGAGTAGATTCCTAAATACTCGATGGTAAAAAGGCAAATTTAAGAGAGAGAGAGAAAGAAAGAGAGAGAGAGAGAGAGAGAGAGAGAGAGAGAGAGAGAGATAGAGAGACTCTTCGTGGAGGTTGGGAATACAAGTTGGAGGAAGAAGAAAATGCTCCACGAACACGACAAAGTGAAAGATAAAGATTAAATAAATAGAGAGGAAGAAGGAGAAAAGAGGCGACAAGAAGAGAGAGGGAGAGACTTGGAAGAGGACTGCAGGACTCTCTGTACTGATGAAAAGCAGAAATATTTCTTGTCCATGTTGATAAGTGAGCAGGAAAAGCCTACTCTGATCTCTACCACCAGGCTCATTCGTGCGACCAGCAAAGCCCCTCTCGGTATCACAGACTGACCCCGGTAGATTAGAGCAGTCCTAGCTTCCGTCGACCAGCACCCCAGCTTCCACTGAACAGTACCCCAGTTTCCGTCGACCAGTACCCCAGTTTCCGTCCAACAGTACCTCAGCTTCCGTCGACCAGTACCCTAGCTTCCGTCGACCAGTACCCCAGCTTCCACTGACCAGTACCCCAGTTTCCGTCCACCAGTACCCCAGCTTCCGTCCACCAGTACCCCATCTTCCGTCCACCAGTACCCCTGCTTCCGTCCACCAGTACCCCATCTTCCGTCCACCAGTACCCCAG
>CAUDMG010002285.1:1222500-1242500 GCA_958450375.1 Homarus gammarus | reverse complement strand
CCCACCCCCCTGCCACCTACCTGACCACATAGACCCACACCACCACCCACCCCTTGCCACCTACCTGACCACATAGACCCACACCACCACCCACCCCCTGCCACCTACCTGACCACATAGACCCATACCACCACCCACCCCCTGCCACCTACCTGACCACATAGACCCACACCACCACCCACCCCCTGCCACCTACCTGACCACATAGACCCACACCACCACCACCCACCCCTTGCCACCTACCTGACCACATAGACCCACACCACCACCCACCCCCTGCCACCTACCTGACCACATAGACCCACACCACCACCCACCCCCTGCCACCTACCTGACCACATAGACCCATACCACCACCCACCCCCTGCCACCTACCTGACCACATAGACCCACACCACCACCCATCCCCTGCCACCTACCTGACCACATAGACCCATACCACCACCCACCCCCTGCCACCTACCTGACCACATAGACCCACACCACCACCCACCCCCTGCCACCTACCTGACCAATACTCAAGATACACTGACGAATTCTGACAACCACTAGCCGTCGTAGGATCACAGTTCCCCGATATTTTCCTTCCCAGAAAATTCAAGTGATAGAAACCTTTACTTGAAGAACATATGAGAATTTTTTATATTAATCTTTGATGTGAAGTTCGGTATCTGTTTTATTAACCGATGTCTCTAGCCTGTATTTCATCTTTTAATTATTATTATTATTTTTTAATTATTAGTGGCTTTTGTATAATTTGGTTGATTTATGCCTTTTTTGTTGTATTTTTGAGGCCTCTGTTTTATTATTGTTGTTTTTACTATAATTATGCCCTTATAAAAACTACTATATATAAATTTTTGCCAATAATTGTTCTAGTAGATTGTGAATTAGTATTATGATAAAATAATAATAATAATAATAATAATAATAATAATAATAATAATAATAATAATAATAATAATAATGCGCAAGGTCTCCTACCACACACACACACACACACACTCCAGAATCACTCCTGGGACCAGCATTACTGTCATGTTTCATCAAAGCTGAATGTAAAACACAAGACTTACTGCCTGTGCACTGTTATCTCTACACACACACACCCACACACACACACACACACACATACACACACACACACACACAGGAGAGACGTAGACTAAAACAGAATTCAAATCCTCATTACGTCTAAGCAGCGCCTCTGTCTCTCCCTTCCCCGGATTACGAGAGAGAGAGAGAGAGAGAGAGAATAAAAGAAAGGATTTCACTCAGGGCGCCATTAACGTTATCCGAGAAACAGGTTCGTGTGTGTGTGTGTGTATGTGTGTGTGTGTATGTGTGTGTGTGTGTGTGTGTGTGTGTGTGTGTGTGTGTATGTGTAATAATAATAATAATAATAATAATAATAATAATAATAATAATAATAATAATAATTAACGGTTTATTGAAAGAGCATGGCAGACAGAAGGCTGAAAGTATACAGTTACACAATTAGGGAATTAATCACTTGATTGACAAATACTGTAATATAAAAGTGTTTGTGTGTGTGTGTGAGTTTGTCTGTCTGTCTGTCTGTCTGAAGAAACTACCTTTTCAAAAGTATAATCTCTCACACACACACACACACACGTGTATATTATTTGTAATTCGGAACCCATTCCACAAATATGTAACTGTATATTTTCAGCCTTCTGGCTGCCAAGCTCTTTCAATAAACCGTTAATTATTATTATTATTATTATTATTATTACACACACACACACACACACACACACACACACACACACACACACACACACACACACACACACACACACACCACAGACACACACACACACACACACACACACACACACACACACACACACACACACACACACACACACACACACACACACACACACACACACACACACACACACACACACACACACACGGAGCATCATTTAATATCAAAAAGGTTTCATACCACTGTCGTGAGATCGTACAAAGGCAAAGGAAATTAACTTATATCCTCCCACGGCCAGTCTGTGTGTGTGTGTGTGTGTGTGTGTGTGTGTGTGTGTGTGTGTGTCTGTGTGTGTGTGTGTGTATGTGTGTGTGTGTGTGTGTGTGTGTGTGTGTGTGTGTGTCTGTGTGTGTGTGTGTGTGTGTGTGTGTGTGTGTGTGTGTGTCTGTGTGTGTGTGTGTGTGTGTGTGTGTCTGTGTGTGTGTGTGTGTGTGTGTGTGTGTGTGTGTGTGTGTGTGTGTGTGTGTGTCTGTGTGTGTTGTGTGTGTGTGTGTGTCTGTGTGTGTGTGTGTGTGTGTGTGTGTGTGTCTGTGTGTGTGTGTGTGTGTGTGTGTGTGTGTCTGTGTGTGTGTGTCTGTGTGTGTGTGTGTGTGTTCGTGTATAAAACTTTAATCCGACCTGCAAGCCTTGAATGAATACAATGTGTGTGGTAACTAGTAAAAAAATAGTCTTATATAAGTTAACAATTAAAGCCTTGAGTTGCTAGTCTCAGTATATGGCAGAGCTGTTAATAAAAAAAAAATATTCCCTCCCTCAGGTCTGTCAACTGCCCCTCCTAGGCTATGGAATTGATGGACGGACCTGAGCCAATATACTGGTTACTTAGATTGCACGACGACTTGGATGAAATTACTACCAATTCATCAGGTAAGTACAGTATACCTTGTCGTGTTATGATGTGGTGGGGTTGAAAAGGTGGCTTTGTTTACTCACAGTTGTCTTGAGGTTGTCTTGTTATCTTGGCCACTGGAGGAGATCTACTGGGTTTGGAATTACTCTTTCTCGGATAAGTTTTTGTAAAGTCAACACCCGCCTCTTCTGACCTGACTGAAAGATGTTTGTTTGTTTATTATTCGTCAAGGACTTTGATTTTTTTTTTTTTTAATTTTCACTTAATGTATTGTACGTAATGATCAGTTGTTATAGTTGGTCATATTTACATTGTGGTAACTCTTCTCTCTCTCTCTCTCTCTCTCTCTCTCTCTCTCTCTCTCTCTCTCTCTCTCTCTCTCTCTCTCTCTCTCTCTCTCTCTCTCACGCCACACAAGAGAGACTATAACACCACGGATCATTTAGGTAATAATTAATGAACACTATTGAGAAAACATTCATAACGCCGATGCCGGACTACCACACTGGGATCATCAGAGCGTTAATTAGTTTACCTTAATTACACTAATGTGTCTTGTCGTAATTACTGTATTAATTCATAGTTGCTGTTTTTAATTCGTGATTATTTCAGGGTTTTTCCCCCCTTCGGATGTTGAATAATTGCTTCGTTTGATTTGTTTATTGACCTGTTTGTTTGTTTGTTTGTATTCACTCTGTTCGTTGGTTTGTCTCTGTTTTGATCTGTTATTTGTTTATATGTATTTATTTATTTATTTATCTATCGATCAATGATTGTTTTATGAGTTTATTTCTCGTAATCTATTAATCATAAGTGACCAGTCTCAGCTCCCTATCTCTCTCTCTCTCTCTCTCTCTCTCTCTCTCTCTCTCTCTCTCTCTCATATACTTCAAAGCTTTCTCTCACAAACACAGACATATAAAAACATTCCCTTACACTATAACTACATGTAGGCTGTAAACATTTCCTCACAACATAACAACATAAACGTTCCCAGACAATAACGTTTGCTCACAACATAACGCCTGCTCGCACACGGGCGTTGCCTCTCATGTAAACATAAACACCAACGTTTCCTTCCCCATAAATACATACAAAAACGTTGAATGTTGCGTGGTAAATGGAGGAGGATTTTGGTGGATTTACGATAAAGACCTGAGTGATTAAAATGGATTTAGAGTGGTGTTACAGCACGCTGTGAAGGACCAGCGCTCGCCTGTCCTCCCTCCTCCGCCTACCCTCCCTTTATCCTTCATCCTCCACCCTACCTCTTCTCCATCCTCTCCCCTATCCTCTACCGTCCTCTCCTCCGCCCTCCATCGAGCAATTTTTTAAGGTATAGATGAAAGTTATTCAATTAAATACTGTTCTCTACAACTATGAAATCATTTGTCGTGAATTATATGATACAAAGTTTGTTTTGAATTTTTATTTCGTGTTTTGAACAGCTCAAAAAACGCAGGGTTTATTTTTCCATGTGCTGTACAACTACAGTTCGTCCTGTAATGTAAAACATAAGTTTATATATATATATATATATATATATATATATATATATATATATATATATATATATATATATATATATCTTGATAAAATCACACGGGAAAATGGAAACAACGGAGTACCTTAGCTTTCGTCTTTATTCAAGACATCTTCAGAGGCAACTGGATTACTGTCCATGTAATCCAGTTGCCTCTGAAGATGTCTTGAATAAAGACGAAAGCTAAGGTACTCCGTTGTTTCCATTTTCCCGTGTGATTTTATCAAGATTTATCTTATCCACGTGTTCATTGTGGATTTTCATAAAATATATATAGCCTATATATATATATTATATATATATATATATATAATATATATATATATATATATAATATATATATATATATATATAATATATATATATATATATATACTTTCCCTCCTGTAAAGCTTCCCTCACGCAGCTCAGGTTACCAGAATCAACAGCAACACAGCCTCTCCCCTCATTCGCTGTCAGTCATTCTCTCTAATTACTGTACAGGAAGTGTTCTGCTGTGGTGTTCCCCTCCACGACGCTGTCCCAAGATTTCCTTTCTGGATCACCCTTACTGTATCAGGCAAACCAACGTGGCGCGTTACAAACACGCCCACCCCCACACCCACCCCATCTACACCACCTTCTCCTCTCGTACACCGCTGCCTCCTGGGCCTTCTTCCCCTTCCTCTCTTGTACGTGTCCTTCCATCTCCTTTTTTGCTTTCTCATCTCTTCATGCCATTTACTTCTGCATTAATATATACTTTTACCAACGTTTCGTTTCCTATATATATAAACATTATAAACTCTATTTTTCATATACAGGTAAACGAAACAATTGAGTTTCAATTTAATTCGTTTTCTCTAACTTGTTTCAACTATTCACAGAGTTCACAACTATTTTTCATTGTTATTCCAATAGTGTGTCGTTGTGGCAATATTAACAACTCACAAAAACCAGTTTAGAAGGAGCTGTTGACTGTGGGTGGTAAACGTTATTACTTCAGCAGTATTGGCATCGTCCCGAAAACAGATTTAGAAAAAGTAACTAACATTCGATATTTAATGTCTTGTGTCTGCCAATGGTGACAAATTCCTGGGAAGAGATTAAACAAGAAGCGCTGGCTGTTGACGTTATTCTTACAGTGGTGTCAAAAGTTTCATGGCAATACATATTATTACTTAAGCGATATCGAGGAATGCTTGCCACTAAATCTTTTTTTCCATTACAATATCAATAAATTCTTGGTAACAAATACTATACCTTACAATATCATCAAAGTTATAGTATTAAACGTCGTTCTTATTTTATTAAGTGTTATTAGATGTCATCTCTGGTCAATGTTATGGTCCATGGCCTCCTCTCATCTCTGGTCAGTGTTATGGTCCATGGCCTCCTCTCATCTCTGGTCAGTGTTATGGTCCATGGCCTCCTCTCATCTCTGGTCAGTGTTATGGTCCATGGCCTCCTCTCATCTCTGGTCAGTGTTATGGTCCATGGCCTCCTCTCATCTCTGGTCAGTGTTATGGTCCATGGCCTCCTCTCATCTCTGGTCAGTGTTATGGTCCATGGCCTCCTCTCATCTCTGGTCAGTGTTATGGTCCATGGCCTCCTCTCATCTCTGGTCCGTGTTATGGTCCATGGCCTCCTCTCATCTCTGGTCAGTGTTATGGTCCATGGCCTCCTCTCATCTCTGGTCAGTGTTATGGTCCATGGCCTCCTCTCATCTCTGGTCAGTGTTATGGTCCATGGCCTCCTCTCATCTCTGGTCAGTGTTATGGTCCATGGCCTCCTCTCATCTCTGGTCAGTGTTATGGTCCATGGCCTCCTCTCATCTCTGGTCAGTGTTATGGTCCATGGCCTCCTCTCATCTCTGGTCAGTGTTATGGTCCATGGCCTCCTCTCATCTCTGGTCAGTGTTATGGTCCATGGCCTCCTCTCATCTCTGGTCAGTGTTATGGTCCATGGCCTCCTCTCATCTCTGGTCAGTGTTATGGTCCATGGCCTCCTCTCATCTCTGGTCAGTGTTATGGTCCATGGCCTCCTCTCATCTCTGGTCAGTGTTATGGTCCATGGCCTCCTCTCATCTCTGGTCAGTGTTATGGTCCATGGCCTCCTCTCATCTCTGGTCAGTGTTATGGTCCATGGCCTCCTCTCATCTCTGGTCAGTGTTATGGTCCATGGCCTCCTCTCATCTCTGGTCAGTGTTATGGTCCATGGCCTCCTCTCATCTCTGGTCAGTGTTATGGTCCATGGCCTCCTCTCATCTCTGGTCAGTGTTATGGTCCATGGCCTCCTCTCATCTCTGGTCAGTGTTATGGTCCATGGCCTCCTCTCATCTCTGGTCAGTGTTATGGTCCATGGCCTCCTCTCATCTCTGGTCAGTGTTATGGTCCATGGCCTCCTCTCATCTCTGGTCAGTGTTATGGTCCATGGCCTCCTCTCATCTCTGGTCAGTGTTATGGTCCATGGCCTCCTCTCATCTCTGGTCAGTGTTATGGTCCATGGCCTCCTCTCATCTCTGGTCAGTGTTATGGTCCATGGCCTCCTCTCATCTCTGGTCAGTGTTATGGTCCATGGCCTCCTCTCATCTCTGGTCAGTGTTATGGTCCATGGCCTCCTCTCATCTCTGGTCAGTGTTATGGTCCATGGCCTCCTCTCATCTCTGGTCAGTGTTATGGTCCATGGCCTCCTCTCATCTCTGGTCAGTGTTATGGTCCATGGCCTCCTCTCATCTCTGGTCAGTGTTATGGTCCATGGCCTCCTCTCATCTCTGGTCAGTGTTATGGTCCATGGCCTCCTCTCATCTCTGGTCAGTGTTATGGTCCATGGCCTCCTCTCATCTCTGGTCAGTGTTATGGTCCATGGCCTCCTCTCATCTCTGGTCAGTGTTATGGTCCATGGCCTCCTCTCATCTCTGGTCAGTGTTATGGTCCATGGCCTCCTCTCATCTCTGGTCAGTGTTATGGTCCATGGCCTCCTCTCATCTCTGGTCAGTGTTATGGTCCATGGCCTCCTCTCATCTCTGGTCAGTGTTATGGTCCATGGCCTCCTCTCATCTCTGGTCAGTGTTATGGTCCATGGCCTCCTCTCATCTCTGGTCAGTGTTATGGTCCATGGCCTCCTCTCATCTCTGGTCCGTGTTATGGTCCATGGCCTCCTCTCATCTCTGGTCAGTGTTATGGTCCATGGCCTCCTCTCATCTCTGGTCCGTGTTATGGTCCATGGCCTCCTCTCATCTCTGGTCAGTGTTATGGTCCATGGTCTCCTCTCATCTCTGGTCAGTGTTATGGTCCATGGCCTCCTCTCATCTCTGGTCCGTGTTATGGTCCATGGCCTCCTCTCATCTCTGGTCAGTGTTATGGTCCATGGCCTCCTCTCATCTCTGGTCAGTGTTATGGTCCATGGCCTCCTCTCATCTCTGGTCAGTGTTATGGTCCATGGCCTCCTCTCATCTCTGGTCAGTGTTATGGTCCATGGCCTCCTCTCATCTCTGGCCAGTGTTATGGTCCATGGCCTCCTCTCATCTCTGGTCAGTGTTATGGTCCATGGCCTCCTCTCCTACTAGCACCCCGATGAACCCCCTGATATATAATAAAATATAATCTCCAGAACTTCAAAACATCTGGTGTCAAGTCTTGGGTATAGGGACGATGCTTTAGGGAGTAGAATTAACAAAGACACAACGAGAATAAATTAAGACTTAGAATAACAATGTTTTCCTAAGTCAATATTCATGAACACGAAGCTAAAAGAATTACCATTGTTGTTCCATATTAGATCAATTCACTAGCACAGATATCTACACAATGGCAGTATTTTATCTTTGGTAATATCAGCTCGTTAATTTATCACACGCATAGACACAGACACAAAGGACAGCCTCCTCATTGTTGTTATTTGACTTTACAACTTTGAAATATCAACAATAATTCATAAAGCTACACTAGAATAATCTACTTAATATGGACGGTAGTTATCATTTTAGAAATATCAACACACACAGACACACACACACACACACACACACACACACACACACACACACACACACACACACACACACACAAGGATAAGGAATAACAATAACAAGAAAATTACTCGGTAGAACACACGTCAGAGAAGCTGTTTACTGAAGTTGTGCTTAGTATATGTTCCCCAGCCGCCAGCACTAGTATTGACCGCCTCGCCTTGCTATAAGAAGAGTCATGAATAGATTATATACCTCGAGGACCTTTTCTAAAACTGTGTGTGTGTGTGTGTGTGTGTGTGTGTGTGTGTGTGTGTGTGTGTGTGTGTGTGTGTGCGTGTGTTGCCTCTTTCCCCAAGTAGACTCATGAAATAATTAAGTGATGGCGGAGGCAGGGAGACGAAAGGAGAGGTGTGTAAGGGGAAGGAATGAAGAGAGGGAAGGAAATTGTATGGAGAAGGAGAGGAAAGGATGGAGCATGGTGGCAGGGAAGGGGGGTAAGAGGGAAAGAAGGTGTACACGAAGGGAGAGAGAAGGATAATGTGCAGGAAGTGAGAGGTAATGGCGATGTACAGTGAGGGAGAGGAGAGAGGAAGGAAAAGAAGGAAGGGCGGTGTATGGGGAAGAAGGGAGAGAGGGAAGGAGAGAACGAAATTACATGTTCTTGAGGGAATTGTAAGTGGGATGTACAAAGTAGAAGAGGAAGAGGGGCAGTGAAGAAGGAGAGAGGGAAGTGAGGATGAAGAGGAAGAAAGGAGAGGAATAGACAGTGGGAGAGAGAAGCGAGAGAGAAGGAAAGAAGCAGAAGGGGGGAGGGTAAGAATGGAGCAAAGGTACAAGGGAGACAGGGAGAGGAGTAAAGAGGGGGAGATAGGATAAGGCAATCGTTCACCTGCTTCAACTTAACCTATGAATGATATATTTAGAAAGTCGCCCTAATTCACTGTGATCTCTAGGGAGTTGGTTAATAGGGTGTGTGTGGCTATTATCTTCTTTATGTAAGTGAGGTAGTTCTCTCTCTCTCTCTCTCTCTCTCTCTCTCTCTCTCTCTCTCTCTCTCTCTCTCTCTCTCTCTCTCTCTCACACACACACACACACACACACATACATACACAGAGCCTCATGTCACATCTGGGTCACGGAGGTATATGGGTCAACCTGTGTACAACCTAGGGTACACACACACACACACACACACACACACACACACACACACACACACACACACTTCCTCCCTCTCATCCAACTTCCCGCTCCTCCCACACAACTTCCTCCTCCCTTCCCTCCCTCCCTCCCTCCCTCCCTCCCTCCCTGCCTCCCTCCCTCCCTCCCTCCTCCCTCCCTCCCTCCCTCCCTCCCTCCCTCCCTCCCTCCCTCCCTCCTCCCTCCCTCCCTCCCTCCCTCCCTCCCTCCCTGCCCCAGACACAATTCAAACGACTAACACACAAACAAAACTATTAAGACCTGAGCACACTACATTAATTCTGAAGGCTTTGAAATATGACTTAATTATTCTGAAAGAGAAGTATACTGTATACACAGTTTATACAGTATACGTACAGTGTTGTGTGCGTGTGTTGATGTAAGTATTACTATCAAAACAAACACATATAGTATAGTAATGTAAATATTAATTACAGTATAACATAACAAACATCACATAATAACTCTCGACCATAATAATAATACCTTAGATAACATGGAAAAGAGATTAATAAAAGCATTGAGGTACAGACAGATAGACATCATACAGAGAAACAGACAGACAGACAGAACCAACCCCTGAAGCACAACGTACCTGGAGATCGTCAACTTAATCAACCTATATTTATTCATGAGTTAACACAATGCATTTCCAGCTGATCCTAGACGACGGTGAAGTAGTAATACCTTGGCTGAGTGAGCGACAGATTCAACCCTCACCAAACTCATGTTTTTTTTGTTTTTTTTGTATTATTGTAAGAGGATAAGTTATTGCGTTTGGGGGTGTTTGGTTTTACATGTAGTTGGTGATATTCGTTCATCTCAGTGTGTGTGTGTGTAATAATAATAATAATAATAATAATAATAATAAACGGTTTATTAATAGAGTTGCAGCCGGTGGTTGAAAATATACAGACTTACATTAGATTTTGACATAATGATATAATATGCATTGAATACATTTACAGGGCTATACAGTACATAAATCAGGAGTTGTTTATTATTTTAACAATAGATGGGATGGTGCTGTTCTTATATCTATCGGTGCGGGCTCTTATGGGCTGAATTTTGTTGTAGTGGCGGACTGCGCGAGGTGGGTGGGGGGCTGCAGGTGGCAGGAGGTGGCGATGACGAGGGTGGTGCAGTAGTCCACGGCCAAACCTTTCCAGTGCTTGGTGGTGGAGGTCACTGAGGGATGGCATTTCCAGGGTGGAGAGAGCATTGGTGTAGCCGGAGTATTCTGCGCCGAGCATGATTCTGCAGGCCCTTTTCCGTACCTTCTCTAGCTGACGTTGTTGGGTGGAGTTGAGAGAAGACGACCAGGCTGGTGACGCATACGTTAGTGTGTGTGTGTGTGTGTGTGTGTGTGTGTGTGTGTGTGTGTGTGTGTGTGTGTGTGTGTGGTACAGGGAGAAGTGAGGTATGGTGTTCTCTCTCTCTCTCTCTCTCTCTCTCTCTCTCTCTCTCTCTCTCTCTCTCTCTCTCTCTCTCTCTCTCTCTCTCTCTCTCTCTCTCTCTCTCTCTCTCTCTCTCTCTGTTTGTATGTCTTACTGATTTCTTTTCTTTTTGTCTATTTCTTTCGCTTCTGATATTATTTTAATTATTGACGTTTGTGAAGAAAGGCAGAAACAGCAAACAGACAGACTGACATAGAGAGAAAGAGACAGACAGACAGACAGATAAACAAACAGACAGACAGACAGACAGACAGACAGACAGACAGACAGACACAGAGAGAGGTAGACACCCCAGTATGGAACCCCAAACTTCATGGAAATGTTTAATTTGGGAAACAATTTCGTTCAATATGACAACTACCACAACAAACATTTGCAACTGGATGTAATTTGTTGATAGTTTACCACAACACACACACACACACACACACACACACACACACACACACACACACACACACACACACACACCACCTTCTTAACGCTCTCTTTACATCCTTGCTAACTTTCTCTCAATTCTCCATCTCTCTCCCTTAGTCTTATCTCTCCCTTTCCTTCCCTCTCCATCACTTCCCTCTCTCAAGCCTTGTTCTCCCTCATCCATGTCTTCTCTTTCTTCGACTCTCTCTTCTTCTGACCCACTCTCCACCACTCTCCCTCCTCATCCACTCTCCACCAGTCTCCCTCCCTCTCCCCCACTCTCACCCAGTCTCCCTCCCTCTCCCCCACTCTCAACCAGTCTCCCTCCCTCTCCCCCACTCTCCACCAGTCTCCCTCCCTCTCCCCCACTTTCCACCAGTCTCCCTCCCTCTCCCCCACTCTCCACCAGTTTCCCTTCCTCTCCACCAGTCTCCCTCCCTCTCCCCCAGTCTCCCTCCCTCTCCCCCACTCTCCACCACTCTCCCTTTCTCTCCCTTCCTCTCCACCAGTTTCCCTCCCTCTCCCCCACTCTCCACCAGTCTCCTTCCCTTTCCCCCACTCTCCCCCAGTCTCTCTCCCTCTCCCCCAGTCTCCCTCCCTCTCCCCCAGTCTCCCTTCCTCTCCACCAGTTTCCCTCCCTCTCCCCCACTCTCCACTAGTCTCCTTCCCTCTCCCCCACTCTCCACCACTGCCCCTCCCTCTCCACCAGTTTCCCTCCCTCTCCCCCGCTCTCCACCAGTCTCCCTCCCTCTCCCCCACTCTCCACCACTGCCCCTCCCTCTCCCTCACTCTCCACCAGTCTCCCTCCCTCTCCCCCACTCTCCACCACTGCCCCTCCCTCTCCCCCACTCTCCACCAGTCTCCCTCCCTCTCCCCCACTCTCCACCACTGCCCCTCCCTCTCACCAGACCCACACAAGCGACGACGAGACAGCGGAAACTTCTTGCAATTACTTGCTGGAGACTTTCTTGTTCAGCTAAGTTGTCACTCCTGCAATTTTCTCCCGTGTAAACTGTGCTTAGGACGATCTGGGATGACCTTGGACGACTTGGTATGACCTGGGACGACCTAGTTTGACCTGGAACGACTTAGGACGATCTGAGACGACTTTGTATGAACGGGGACGACCTAATATGACCTGTAACGACTTCGGACGACCTGATACGATCTTGTATGAACTAGGACAACGTGAGACGACCTTGTATGACCTGGAACGACTTAAGATGACCAAGAATGATCCGAGATGACCTATTACAACCTGGAAAGACCTGGGCCGAGTTGGGTTGACCTAGGATTAGTACGACACGAGACGAGGTAAAATGACCTAGTTTGACATTGCCTGCACCATTATTCTTGACCCTAATTTTCCTACGATCTTGAAGGTATTATAGAGTCGTGGTGTTTGTCCTAAATTTTCTTAACATTCTCATGTCAATTCGAGTCCATAGATTTGTCCTGGATTTTGTCCCTTGGTTCAGGGTTATAAGAAAATAGTCGCCTTTTCCCTAAAATTTTCCCTCTCGGTTCTGACGAATTTCATATCATATTGATTTTTCAATATTTTTCCTACTAAATATTCATTACAAATCTAAATTTTCTTTATAACTTTTCCTCCACGAAATCTAAGCTTAATTATTTAATCATTTTTTTACTATGAATTTAAGGTTCTATTCAACATTTTTATTACTATTTTTTCCCTCGAATTTTAAGTCTTTTTTGTATTTTCTCTTTTAGGAGTTTTGACCTCATAGTTACATCATCATTATTTTGTAAACACACCTCGAAGACCCCCCAATCTAAACTTTACAACTTCATCACTAAATCACGACCATGAATTGTTGCGAATTTGGCCAGAATGGAAACTCTTGCTTCTAACTTCTAATATATTTAATCTTTAACTTGGTAACACAATGCCTTCACCTCGCCAACCCAATTAAGGCTCGACTGACTAAGAGTGAGAAGTAAAGTTGAGTAAAAATCTGAATATGAGGTGAATTTACATCACAAGGACGTTCAGGTACGAGTGTAGTTGTTTGGAGCTGTTTATGTTCGTATGTGTGTTTGTTTGGAGTTGTTTATGTTCGTATGTGTGTTTGTTTGGAGTTGTTTATGTTCGTATGTGTGTTTGTTTGGAGTTGTTTATGTTCGTATGTGTGTTTGTTTGGAGTTATTTATGTTCGTATGTGTGTTTGTTTGGAGTTGTTTAAGTTAGGTATATGTGTTTGTTTGGAGTTGTTTACCATCGTATTTGCGTTGTTTGCAGTAAATGGTCGTATCTGAGAACACTTGGAGGTGGTATTTGCAGTCTGATGTGTAAATGTTTGCAGGTTATAATCCTCTCTGAAAATGTTGGCTGATTGTTTGTTCGTACCTGGGAATGTTTGTAGGTGGCTTACGATAGTCTTTGTGAATGTTTGGACGTTATGTTTAAGTCTGTGAATGTTTTACAGGCCAAGTAGTGTTTGTATCTGTGAATGTGCATGTTTGTGTTGTAAGTTTGTGTGTGTGTGTGTGTGTGTATGTATGTATCTAGAAAGGTCTTAGTATATTTGAACTCATAATTATGAACTCTTAATATCAAACTATGATTTTTTTTAACCCATGATATGAAACTTTACACTTAAAAAAAATGGATTATACTTCAGAATGATACTGACCTAGTGGGGACTTTTTAAACTTTATCTGAGAAGTGAAAATATTAACGTCAGACTCTCGGAACAAAATAAATATTGTAATGGAATATTTTGTGAGGTGATATGATAATAAGTAATAATAGGGGATAACAGAATGAAGGAGACAAGGTGAGAGAGAGAAATATATATAGAGAGAGAGGGGGGAGAGAAAGATATGGGTGGGAAAAGAGTGAGAGAGAGAGAGATGAAGGAAAGAGGAGGGTGGTGAGTGAGAGAGTGGATGAAGGATAGCAAGAGATAAAGAAAAGAAAACAAGACGAGTGGGAGAGAGAGAGAGAGAGAGAGAAGAGGAAGCAGTACAAGCGAGGGAGAGAGAGAGAGAGCAAGAAAAGTCAAGAGACAGAGATATCAAAACACACGCACACACACACACACACATACACACACACACACACACACACACACACACACTGGCTTTTGTTTATTTTTTTCTGAATCTGGAAAAACCCGAAAATGAAATAAAATAAAACGGAATAAAAATGACAATAACTACTGGAGGTAATCCCTGTCCTGTTCCTGACCTTATGACTCTGACCATTGACCTTTCAAGCACAGTCAGGGGATGGTAACAGAGGCGCCAGGTGAACAGGAAGAAATGACACAATTTTACAATTTGTCCCACGAGGAGGCGAGTTTACAGCGCCCAACAGGCAAGCATGCGGAGTTCATGCTTGCCTTCGTGAGTCATGTATTAAGGGCGTAAATGCCTGAAGGTCCATGGCAAAGTTGACCTCCTCTGACCCAAAGTCTTCCTTGACCTTTGAGCTCTCAGGTTCAAGTGATGGAAATTATAGGTGATATAACCGTAGAGTAAGAACGATTAGTCTCTCTCTCTCTCTCTCTCTCTCTCTCTCTCTCTCTCTCTCTCTCTCTCTCTCTCTCTCTCTCTCATTGCCGCGAGGAGCTGAGGATATGATATACACTCCTCCCTCGTCTTCACCTCCTACAGGAGTACACAGACCCCGGAGGACACGCCCACACGACGTATCAGAGCAGTTCCTGTGTAAGGTGACGCCTCAGGGGCCCAGTGAGGTGTGTCTGTGCTTGTGGGTGATAGAATATTCTTCCCAAGTGGCTGTGGTGTGTTTCGGCTCCTCTTTGTTGTGTTGTTGTGTTTGTTGTGTTGCTGTGTGTTTGTTGTGTTGCGGTTGCTGAGATTGTAGATGGTGTGTGTGTGTGTGTGTGTGTGTGTGTGTGTGTGTGTGTGTGTGTGTGTGTGTGTGTGTGTGTGTGCATTATCTTTCATCTTGGTATTAATTATAATAAGTCTATTATATTGTGGTTGTTTAGATGCCGTAACACTTTCACACACACACACACACACACACACACACACACATATGTACTGTCTCGATAACGTCAGTAGTGGATCGTGCGAGAAACTATTTTGAGCTTGTGTTCTCTCTCTCTCTCTCTCTCTCTCTCTCTCTCTCTCTCTCTCTCTCTCTCTCTCTCTCTCTCTCTCTCTCTCTCAAAACTACAGGCTAAAATACGGTATTAATACAGGCAAATATTCGTTACTAAAACAGGCTGAAATACGGTATTAACACAATAAAATACGGTATTAACACGGGCAAAAAATACGGTATTAACACGGGCCAAAAACACGGTATTAACACGGGCCAAAAACACGGTATTAACACGGGCCAAAAATACGGTATTAACACGGGCCAAAAATACGGCATTAACACGGGCCAAAAATACGGTATTAACACGGGCCAAAAATACGGTATTAACACGGGCCAAAAATACGGTATTAACACGAGCCAAAAATACGGTATTAACACGGGCCAAAAATACGGTATTAACACGGGCCAAAAATACGGCATTAACACGGGCCAAAAATACGGTATTAACACGGGCCAAAAATACGGTATTAACACGGGCCAAAAATACGGTATAACATTTAAAAGCGTAAGAAAGAAAGGGCTGACTTAGGGTATTGATGTTGGTGCAGTATGTTAAAGACCAGCACAAGAGGCTCTTCACCAAGTTTGCACAATAGCTGGCCACAAGTTGGAGAGGTCCGCCAGCTATCAGATTTCCACAGCGCTCCCAGCAACTCCTTCAAAATTTCACTGCTGCTGCTAGGAGGAATTTGATGTTATTTTATCTACTAGGGAGAGGAATTTTTCTACTAGTGGGAGGAATTTATCTACTAGTGGGAGGAATTTATATACTAGTGGGAGGAATTTATCTACTAGTGGGAGGAATTTATATACTGGTGGGAGGAATTTATATACTAGTGGGAGGAATTTGACGTTATTTTATCTACTAGTGGGAGGAATTTTTCTACTAGTGGGAGGAATTTATCTACTAGTGCAAGGAATTTATCTACTAGTGGGAGGAATTTTTCTACTAGTGGGAGGAATTTATCTACTAGTGCAAGGAATTTATCTACTAGTGGGAGGAATTTATATACTAGTGGGAGGAATTTGACTTTATTTTATCTACTAGGGAGAGGAATTTTGGCATAATTTTCTCAGTGCTGGAATTTTTTTCCTTTCGTGTTAGAATTTTTCTTTCGTCGATGATTAGGACTTAACACTTATCCGGCAATGGTGAGAAGAGAATTTATGTCGGTCAGAGTTGAATCCAACGCCCAGAAACTCATGTGGGAATTTCTTTGACAGAATTTTTCACGGAATTTCTCTATGCGAGCAGAAACCCTTAATAGAATTTAAATGGTTGAAAGAATAACACACTAATTCTTTTAATAACTCGACCTTAGTTTATAATGTGAATGATATCATACCAAAACTCACACACACACACACACACACACACACACACACACACACACACACACACACACACACACACACACACACACACACACACACACACACACACACACATAACATCCGGGAGAACAAAAGAGTAATTCACAATGATTTATCTCACTAGAGGTAACATAAACAACGTGCAAGGATTTTCACCCTTATAAGAGATCGTATATGGTTACTTAAGGAAACAAGTCAAATATACTGGTACTGTTATGTATGGGTCATTACACAAGCGAAAGATGGGGTTAGGTTAAGTTAGGTTAGGTTAGATTAGGTTAGATTAGGTTAGGTTAGATTAGGTTAGGTTAGGTTAGGTTAAATTAGGTTTGATTAGGTTAGGTTCGGTCAGGCTAGGTTAGGTTAGGTTAGATTAGGTTAGGCTAGGTTAGGTTAGGTTAGATTAGGTTAGGCTAGGTTAGGTTAGGTTAGATTAGGTTTGGTTAGGTTAGGTTAGATTAGGTTAGGTTAGATTAGGTTAGGTTAGATTAGGCTTGGTTAGGTTAGGTTCGGTCAGGCTAGGTTAGGTTAGGTTAGATTTTGGAAGTACAATTTTATTCATAAGTCATCGAAAAGTTCAAACATTTCTCAATAACACACAAGTCCGAGATTAGAAATACCAAATATCTTTCCTTTAAAACTAAAACCGAACATATATTTAACCTCTCTATCGCTGCCCATGCCGATAGTAATGTATATACAACACACCCTTTACTGTACCTCCGTCTCTAATACAGGATAAAGTGGTTTAGAATTTTTAACGAGGTGAGACAGGAGGCAGTGTTCACCCCGCCACTCTCCATAAACTGCTTGTCTGCTGACTTAATGTGACACCTGACTGACACGTCCTGGGAGGGAAAAATGAAAGATACAGATTGTTGAGAGTGAAGGAGAGTAAAATGTTGACATATGTAAACTAGGAGGGGAATTAGGGTGTAATTGTTTCTCTCTCTCTCTCTCTCTCTCTCTCTCTCTCTCTCTCTCTCTCTCTCTCTCTCTCTCTCTCTCTCTCTCTCTCTCTCTCTCTCTCGTCTCAGTGTCTCTCTCTCCTCCCAATGTCGTCTAAAATCTCTCAGTTTCTCTTGACAACTCACGATATATCCCATTATTTCTTAAGTTATTTCAGTGTGAACCTGGTTCTTTTAAGGTCTCTCAATGTCTTTCCTTCTCTCCTAGGGTCTCTAAAAGTCTCCTAGTCTCTGTTGGTGTTGATCAATATCTTCCAAAATTGCTGAGATATTTCCAAAGTCTTATAAATCCCTCAAGAGTCCCAAGTATCTCTTTAGATCTCTCACAGTCTCCCAGCCTCTAAGACAGACTCCCGGGGTCTCTCAGGTTCTCTCAGGATCTCCTATTGTCTCTCAGTTTCTCCTACATTCTCTCGGGGTCTCTTTCATGTTCTTCGCCATATTGTTGACACATTTACCCAAGCGTTCGTGTGTATGTGTGTGTGTGTTTGTGTGTAATAATAAAAATAATAAAAAACGGTTTATTAATAGAGTTGCAGCCGGTGGCTGAAAATATACAGACTTACATTTGAATACATTTACAGGGCTGTACACCACATAAATCAGGAGTTGTTTATTATTTTGACAATAGATGGGATGGTGCTGTTCTTATATCTATCGGTGCGGGCTCTTATGGGCTGAATTTTGTTGTAGTGGCGGACTGCGCGAGGTGGGTGGGGGGCTGATGGTGGCAGGAGGTGGCGATGACGAGGGTGGTGCAGAAGTCCCACTGCCAAACCTTTCCAGTGCTTGGTGGTGGAGGTCACTGAGGGATGGCATTTCCAGGGTGGAGAGAGCGTTGGTGTAGCCGGAGTAGTCTGCGCCGAGCATGATTCTGCAGGCCCTTTTCTGTACCTTCTCTAGCTGACGTTGTTGGGTGGAGTTGAGAGAACACGACCAGGCTGGTGACGCATACGTTAGTTTGGGGAGAATAAAGGCGTTGTAGGTGGTCCTCAGCTCTGGCTGTGTGTGTATGTGTGTGTGTGTGTGTGTGTGTGTGTGTGTGTGTGTGTGTGTGTGTGTATGTGCGTGTACGTGTGTGTGTGTGTGTGTGTGCGTGTACGTGTGTGTGTGTGTGTGTGTGTGTGTGTGTGTGTGTGTGTGTGTGTGTGTGTGTGTGTCATTAGTAGGATTTCCAGTTAATCCACAGATATGAAACAAAACTAAATGATATCCAACTTGTTATTCCACGCTATCGATCCTCCGACTTAACGATATCAATGCTATCTATCCTGCTATGCAAACCATCAACTACCATATCATAACCCCGCTCACAATCTCACCTCCACCCACGTTCCTTCCCCCATTCTGATGATAACTCGCTATCCTCTGTGTGTGTGAGTGAGGTAAACAGGATGTCAATGGACAAAAGCGTCTTATTTATGACTCTCCTCTGGTCGAATTACCCCTCGTAGTGTAGAACAAGTCAACCCACATAACCCCCAACAGCTATATGATGTTAGTTTGTATGATAATCCGTGCTGTCAGGAGGCCGTGTGGTGCTGTAGCTTATTGTGAGAGAGAGAGAGAGAGAGAGAGAGAGAGAGAGAGAGAGAGAGAGAGAGAGAGAGAGATTTACCCAATCGTCTCCTTAGTGTAGACACTGTAGAGAGAGAAAGATAGAGAGGGGGAGAATGCCTTCCAAATCGTCCCTTCGGTTTAGTGAGAGAGAGAGAGAGAGAGAGAGAGAGAGAGAGAGAGAGAGAGAGAGACATTAGCGCACCTGTAAACATGTTAATGGTGTTGTTGTTGTGGTGTTTATGGTCAATGTGGCGTGTGCGGAGAATTTGTAAACAAAGTGGTCTAATTTTGGGCCAACATTTACATATGGAGATTTTGTAAATAAATTAGAAAGTAAAGGACCTTTTTTCCTTTGCCTTTTGGGTTTAGATGTGGAAAATAAAATTGTTTTCTCAGTTTTCAGAAAATTGTCGCTAAATATTACTAACACATCTTTCTGTTTAACATTCTAACACGACTAATTCACCTGTTCAACATTCTAACACTGTTTTAACACATTCTACGTCATTTACCATCAGATGGGTTACACACACTCTCTCTCTCTCTCTCTCTCTCTCTCTCTCTCTCTCTCTCTCTCTCTCTCTTCTCCCAATGAAATTAAGCTCCATTAAGCTGTATTAAGCTGCAGTAAGCTGTATTAAGTTACATTGAGCTGCTTTAAGCTACAATCAAAACAGCTAAAGAAAATTTAGGATTTAATTTTTTGTTTGTTTTCGAAAATCCTGTAAAAGGTAAAAAATACGTACATACATACATACATACATACATACATGCATACA